>CM076578.1:617541947-617741639 GCA_034641835.2 Pinus albicaulis | reverse complement strand
ATATATATATATATCACATAGTTCAATATGATAATCTTTAGGGGAAGGTTGTTTCAATCAATTGTCTAAGTTGAAATAATTCGGATTAACATTAGAATATACTTTGTAACATTCAATTTTTTCTATGAGAATAGAGAACTTAAGTAACGATAAGTTTAATTGATGACATAAAAAATGTAATATAATATAAACTTAGGATAAATGAACTAAGTAAATAAACTAATATGATTGAAATTGTCACATTATCTTATTGTATTTATGCTAAGAATATTTTGACATTCAAGTCTATCAAAGGATCCATGAAAGGAGACTAGGATTATAATATTCAAAATGACCTAAAAAATCACACCAAAGGAGATAAAAGAAAGATAAAGAAATATGATTTAGGCTTAATGAAAAATAGTCCAAGGGGAATACGTTTTCTTAAATATAAAGGAGTATGATTTAGGTATGGTGAGAAATGTTCCAATGGGAATAAGTTTTGTTAAACAAGATTGGTATCCTTGAAAAATAATGTGCATTATAACAATGTGAATTAATAAACACATGAATAAGAGTTTGAGTACCCATTAGATCTTCATGAAAAGGTAATCAATATCAAATTTATGCTAAGGTTAATAAGATAAGATAAGAATTCAACTAGACCTACAACATATTTTGGTTAAGCGTAACAAAGTATATCAAAAAAATTCCCAAGGAGTGGCCCAATACTATAGCATGATCACACCTTTAAGCTTACATTACTCAATACCACTCCCAACATCACACGACCCAATGTTTATGTAGTTAATTCTCATTTTTTTAGACTTAAAAGATGTTACAAGTACTCAAGGGAAGTCTTCAATTGTCTTATAATAAGATGAAGCAACAAGAAGATTAAAATATTCCATTACAAACTAAACTCCCAAAATTAGATAAAGAGAGCAACTTGATTCTATAACTTAAAATAATTATTCATAATTCACATTGAGGAAAAAACTTAACATGAAATATCTCATAAATTAAACAATATATTTAAAACTATTTTTTATAAATAAAATCACTATATTATTTAACTTCTGTCTTATTCATATCACATATTTATTATTTCTTTCAGTGAAACATCTTCATCTCTTATCTTTTTTCATTTTTCTAAATAAAACTCCATTTTTAAGATAGACGAATTTAAATCAAATCTACCAGTTTAAAAATTAAAAGAACCACTCAAACCTCCTTCTTTAATATTAAAAAACCTCATGCATACATTTATGCATATTATCCTATAACAATAATTATCTTTACACTTTTCTTTCCATATAAAATAAAGATAGATACACAAAAATAATATAATATAATATTGTTTTTCTGTCAAACATAGAATCATCATTAAATATTATACTTATATTTCCAATCATTATCTCTCATATTTACCATCAATGTTTCATGGAATGTGAGATTAATATTTATTATGTTATTTTAAATACTATTATTAATAAATAACCATGCCTCAGGGTGGCTCGATTACAGTTTGTGGATGAACATATCTTGTAATGTATTATAACGAGGAGGTGGAGGTGATAATTTTATATATTAAGTGGTTGGATTAACTTTGACATGGAATCAATAATCCACATATGATCCTATTTTATTGTATAAACTTTACTTTCTATTTGTAATGTTGTTATACCAATTCTTGTTTGAGCAAATGTATGCCAACTTTGTCCCATAAATATGTAAAATGTTACGCATAAGTATTATATCTCAGGAAATAGAAATTTAATTTATTTATTATTTACAGGTTGTTGACTAAAGAGATAGAAATATTATTTACAAGTTGATCTCTAAAGAGATAGAAATAGATATGGTGTTATTGAAAATGTATTTTTATAATTTTATAAAGGGTGACATGTCTTTAAAGCATGAAAATGATATTATTTCATTCTTTTAGATTTTTTTTTTATTTCAATATATATATATAGAATTTATGATGCGAAGACATTTATATTTATTTTAAATATTATATATATATATATATATATATATATATATATATATATATATATATATATATATATATATATATGTGATATTATATTTATTTTAGAGTTAGTATTGTGTGGACAATTATTTATTTTAAGTTAGTATTGTTTTTTCTCAGGCTTCTATGTTTATGATATTGTTGATATAGTTTACAATATTATCAATTTAAGAGTTGGGTTTTATTTAAATATTTGTAATATGTTATAAAATGTTAAATTATAGTTTTAAATTAATCAATTTCCTAGATATAAGTCTAAGCATTTTTTTTTAGTAATTATTATCCAATTGTATTTTTAAATATATAAGTAGATATTTTGAAAAATATTTATGGTATTTATCATAATCTATTTTTAAGATATTTTCAATTCTCCTTTATTTCAGTTTTGAGGAATATTTTTCTCCAAATTTGAATGCATCTTGAATTTCACTCTCTTAGATGTACTCTGTATGAACCATCAATATGAATAGCTTTAATGAATTTACCATAAGATTTATTTGTTACACTTACCTAAATCTTTTAACAAGTTTAACCAAAATTAGATAAATATCTAAATAAATGATATCACTTAATTTAGAATTAGGTTTATTTTGTTTATTGGATTAGATATCCTAACAACCAAAATCATTAAGAGCTTAAAATTAAGATAATGAATATTTTTACTCATATTAAACCTCTATTTATTAAATAAAAAATATTTTAATATTTTATTTTAAATTTAAATTATCTTATATAATTTTTTTAATAATAAATATAGTAATTATTTTTTAAAAATATAGTAATTTGTTTTAAAAAATAATTACTTATACAATATATATATTTTCTTCATAGTGGAAATTTTTTTTTAATGTATTTTTAATATTTAAAATAATTTAAATTATTGAAATTTTGAAAAGTAAATCAAGAGTAAATTTTGTTTTATTGAAAAAAATAAATTCAATAAAGTATTTAAGTGTTCATGTATTAATTTATTTTTTATTAAAAGAGTAAAACATAATTATATTATAATAGAAATGTGATGGAAGGTGCATTTTAAAAGTGAGTTATGCTCATAAATATTTTAGTAAACCAAAACAATACTCTTTAGTATGAGGGCATGGTGAAAAATGTTTTTGAAGTGCAGAAGCATACTTACACGAACCACTCAAAAAAAATGAAGTTGGATGTTGTATGGGAGAACTCATAGACATATATTTATTAATAAATATTTATTATATTTTGTGTTGGTTTTTATTAGTAATTAAAAACTATGATAGTTAGGAAATAGTATAATGGTAAACATCAAATTATGTATTTAGTTTATTTTTATTGTAAAATATATTGTCAACAATCCAATGGAATGTGAGATGATGGAGACTTTACGCATTATGAGATTCAACATATATATTTTAATTAATCATTAATGATATTTTTTGTATTGTTTTCATCTATTACGCAATGCCATGTTTCAACAATGCATTGATACATACATTAAATCCATATCAAAAAAGCATTTTAATTTTTTTTCTAATGTACCAAATTCTTTCATTATGTAGTGTGTTGTACTAAAAAATTGTCTTCATGTGCTTGCACATTATATGTCAGATATCAAAGTCAAACATTATAAGAACTTGTCTTATGGAGTATTTGTTTGGCATTAGATTTTATTAGTTTTGCAAATAGTTTTATTTCAATTTTTTTACATATATTACATATTTATGCTCTATGAATCAAATGCATTATTTAGAAATAGGAAAAAGTTTCAAGTTAGATTTGATCACTTCTTTCGATTGTGTTTACATGGAACTCAATACTTTGGTCGATAAATTATCAAAACAAAGACTCTTAAGTTTAGGAAGGCTAGATTATTCTACTTGAGTTTAGAAATTGTTTTCATGTCAACTTTCTTTAGTCAACATTTTTTTTATTGGATTAGTTTATATGTAATAATTTTGTTTCAATTCTGATGGAAGCTTATATGGATTAGACGACTCTTACATACTTAAAATAGAACTATATTTCTTCTGTTCATTTATACTTTCATTGTATTCTATTCATTAACTCTATAACTCTTACAATCAATCCCCTTCCAACTAAATTTATGCAAAACCATCTCCCATACGACCCACATCCGTAGGATGTCAAAGTTTGGGGGGACTAGTTATACATGGTCGGGCTCGTGAAATATCATGTAGCCTAGCCAGAGTTTGTGTTCCATTGGTAGATCCTCGCTTTGATGCCACTAGGAGTGTCTGAGGCAGTTTTTTGTCTATGTTGATAATGTTACAAAGAGTGGATCATCTTCACCTATAGCGAGTACACCTGCATTTTTAAATCCTCTTGAAACTATATGTGCTTATGTCTTGAAATTGTCTTTAATTTTTAAATCGTCTTTAATTGATATGTTTGAATTTAATGTATACATTATTATGTTTAGTTTTTATATATTTAAAATTATTTTTATGATTTACAGACCCTCAGCAAGGCAAAACTTAGCGTGACAATGTAGCATCAATCCCTTTGTGAGACGACGTCATAGGCACTATCATGCTCAAGGATGTTAGGGACCAACATGTAAGGATTACACAAGAGCTGGGTACTCCCTGCTTAGTCGGCTACTAGAAATAACTTGACTTTGATGATGGAGAGCACCAATCAGTTTTTGAGGCCCAACTACTTTGGAGGTGATGAAAGTCACCACAAAGGACATTGGCATGTGTGGGGAGTTGTTTGACATCCCTCCAAGCCATTGTGCTAGACATGCTGGTCTAATTCCATTTATATATTTTAAGAATTTTGATGCAACCCCTTTTATTTATGATCGATTCATTGGATCTTGGGGCCAGTTCCCCCACCGTTGACCAGGCCCCCCTTTTATTTTGTTGGCATGTATATGTTCATTTCGTGGTGCATATGATGCCATATTACACCAGCCCTGGATCTGAGTTTTATGGACCTAGCAGGGGACATAGCTATGATCGCCCCGGGGATTGTAGGGACCCTGCTCATGTACCAACACCTCTGAGATTGTTGCTGCAACTGTCTTAGAGTGTGGTATTACGATGGAGCTAGAGGAGTCGTCACAAATTAATGTTTAGACTAGGGATACCATTACACATAACATGTGTACCACATTGGTCAGTTCCCAGGTCACATTACGTGGATAGATGAGCAGACCACCATCGTTTCCTCATGACCCACCAGTTCCATTAGTTGATGATTCAGTGCTCGGGCGTCTACCCCCTAACTAGGTTTTGTCATATGCACATATGTCTTGTGATGCAATTTGTGAGACTTAGAGGGTGTATAACCCACATGACATAGTCCAACTACATATATATGGAACTTTTGACTCTTATCGTCAATTTATACATTATTTTTATATTAATAAGTCTGTATCAAATTGTATTTATATTAATAACTTCATGATAACATGTAGACATAGGGTTATATGGATGAGCTTCTGAGGTCATCAAAGGGGATAGTTGATCGTCTAGAGAATCCTCTATCAATGCATGTTTCCATTGAGTCTCCTCCACCCCCACCTCCTCCTACATCTCCACGTCCACCTCTACCTCATCCCATTCATGTGGAGGAGAGTCACTATGTACAACCACATGGACGAGAAGTTGAGGTAAAATTGTTTATTTATAATATTTCAAAATTTTATTTTTTTATGTTACATGCATGCTAATTAATTCATAGACTAATTATAATTTTTCTTTGACATTGCATACACATGCCTAGATGCAGAGTGGTGTTGAGGTAGCAACGATGTGGTTGAATGATTGGGATGTTGGGTACGAAGGCATTGCCAATGTGGGTCCATCACAAGCCCCAATCGTTGAGCCACATGCACGAGAGCATTGAACCCCGATTCATCAGACCCCCATCCTACCTACCTTTCATTTGTACTTGAGTGAGGTTAGTAGATTCATATGTAATTAAACGTGGTTCAAAATCATTTATTTATATATTTTTTATTTTCTAAATAATGATAATTAATTTGAATTTGAATGTGTTATATTGTAGTACCAAGGTATGGATGCCATGTTTGAGCAATGATCACATAGGGGTATTGGTACGTAGACCACATAATTTGTATATTTTCAAGCCCATTTCATAGGGCACATTCACATGAGATACAAACTTTGTAAATTTACATATGGATAGTTTATGGACACATGAACATTATTTCAGTTTATCGATGCTTATTATTTCAATTTATGGATGTTCATGTAATGTAATTTATATATATTTTCATATGGACAGTGTATTGATACCTTAATTATTTCAGTTCATGCATCTTAACTATTTCACTAGTTTAAAACAATTTCTATAATCTAACTTTTATTAAAAAAGATAAAAATTTAAAACTAATTAATTAAAAGATTAATATTTATATTTTAAAATACAACTTTACTTTGTATTTAATTAATTTTTATCATTCTCTCCGATGGGGTGACGGAATTTGGATCAAAAATGAGGTAGATGGTCGACACCTCCCTTCCCATGCAACACTAATGCAAGTTGAAGGTCTAGAGATTGCTTCACTTGGCACCTGGCCAGTGAAGCTTCTAGAGGATCCCGGGAATTTTAACTCCTTAAGCATGAAAAGGGAGATGAAATTTGGGTTAACTGCAATAAGCGGCATGAGAGCCGAGTAGATAGTTTTAATTGTGGATTTGGGTGCCTTTTGATCCAAGCCACTCAGGGATTTATGTATCTAGACTAGTTTACATCGTTTCGAATATGGGGCTATTGGGCCATTTGATATTCCAAAGATGAAGCCAGAGCAAGTTATCTGGAACCTGAGCATTCAGAATTCAATTCATTCTTCAAACATTTCCCTTCAACATGAGTGGTTCAAAGTTGTAGGGGGTTTCTTCGACCAATTTGTAGTCTCGAAACCTTGGTGGGAGTTTTCAATGGAGCTTGGTCTAGAATTTTACGTGGAATTGAGGAAGAGTTGGGCGTTCATAGCACAAGCTCTCAAATGGTGTGAAGTGTGCTTTTGGTCAACTCTCCTAGAATTGTACGTATTTAATATTGGACTATTTTTTATTATATTATGGAGTTTAAATGATGGGGATTATGGTATTGGGTATGTGGCTTATTGTGCAAGAATTTGAAACACTGTAAGGGGGAAAGCATAACTTAGGGTGTTTCGTGTACCCCCCCCCCCCCGCCTTCTTCCCACTTTAGTCTCAAAGGCACTTTTCAGTGTAGGTCTGGCAGATCATGGGATTTTCTTGCTGGAGGAAGTGGTTGATCATTTTTATCCAAGCATTCTAGCTCATAGTAGAGTGGTGGGGTGGCTTTTCTGTTCAGAGGTTGGCCATGTAGCAAAGGGTCATGGGCTAAGAATTGTTGGGAATTCGACAAGAGACGACATGAGTCCAAAAGGTGTTGTATATAGTTGGTTAGCGGTGTAGGGTTTTGAGGTCCCAACTAATCAGAAGGCACGGAAGGTGGGGGTAAGTGGTACACTAAGGTGGACTCAAATTCTCTCATGTAGGGTCTCTGGTTCGAAATATTTTTGTAGAATTTTCCTAGCGGAAAATGAGGGAGTCATGATTTTCCAATAGGAAATAACTCATGATGGAGGTGGTCAGAGAGGTCAGGAAAAGGATCATCATGTTGGGAATGTGGGTGACAGAGAGGATCTAGATAAGCAGTGAAGAAACTCACCAGGAAGTGTTGAATTTCTATTACCCTTTGATGTTATTGAAGCCCAAATTCATTAGATGATAACCATGGTGAAGAAATTGTCTCTCATCAATCACAATGATCGCAACATACCATCTCTTTCATGAATGATATCCAACATAACCAATGGAACATGTTGGACAAAATGGTTTCTCTCTAGTGAGGTCAGAAGAGGCTACAAACGAGGGTTGACAACATTGAAGGTAGGATGGCCCATATGGAGGCTCATAGTCATGAAGAATTCCATCAACCACGTGGAGACATAATGGACGACTCGAGGCCAGGTAATCCTACCGATTGGTTATGGAAATTGGGTGTATTTTGATTTTTGGTCAGATTTGGTCTCAATGGGAAATCCCTGTTTGGTTGGTTAGCTTTATTATGTTTTATCTCTATGTTTATGTAAGTATCATTCAACCATTAAGTCTGGTAGGAATGAGGCTAAATGTGCTTTGATTAGAAGCTCATTACAATGTAATTTTTCATGAATTAATAGCAATTGTCAAATTAAAAAAAATGACTTTTATCATCCATTTTGTGATTAATTTTCAGTTATATGCTAGACTTAAATTCTCTCCCTGGTATTGAAATATGTAATCAACTAAAAAATCCATGGTATAATATTTAACCATTATGTAGGACTCTCCATCAAACCATGAATACGAAATTTATAAAATTAAATAGTTAAAAGCATTATGTAGTCACCATCAAGCCAAAAATATTGAATCTACAACATTCAAGAAGTAAAATTTTACAAAATATTCAATTTGATTTCTAGTTTCATAGACTAAGAAAATAAGTACAATCTTACTATGATGCAAGTCATTTTGATACTTAAACTGAACTAAAATATATCATGTATCAATTTAATATTGAGCAAGGAAATAATTACAAATATGCTTCATATTGGCTCGTAGAAAGTTCCTTTTAGTGCAATCAATGTATGTTATTAGAATGAAATTAACAAATTATTTGAACTCTAAACTCATACATATTATAACAAAAAATTTGTATATGGATTTTTTTGCAAATCACCTATATACCATTGTGGTCAACTCTTTTAATATTACTCTAATAAGTTACTTGAAATTTTGAATGATTCTACATATTTGAAATGCTACTAGTTATAAGGAATTATATTGACTATAAATATTTAGTTTCCATAATTGTGTTTATTTTACCATCATGAACTGATAACGATAGACTAGTTAAAAAAACTAATATTTTTTACATTTCTACAAAAAAATATAAACCTAAGTATGTATTGGAATTTAATATACCCAAAAACAATTAATGATAGGTTTTTATAATTTTATGAAATGTATCAAATTTACTTGGTTATCCAAGTATGTCAATCAATTCCCTTTTAAACAAGGTGTGAAAAAAATATCATAACTCATTTGTCAAAGTAGCAGTGAGGACAACCATCTCTTGTTGCAATATATGAATGCAGCTGACTCATCATCGTTATTCAAGGAAAATCACGCCACCTAGAATAACCCGCAGATGGTCCATAAAGAGGCATGCTTTCAATCCTGCCAGATACCTCTGGGCCTTGGTTCATTAACTTGTTTCCTTACGTCCGAGGAAGATGATCTCTTATCAGACAAAAATATTTCAATGTTGTTCATAAGCTAGATAGTTGAATTTCCATCTTAAGTGAAATAAAATTGTATCAACTTTATTGTTATACTAAAATGGATTTTCTAGAATCCATTATGATGTATATCTATAAAATTTCTTCCATGCTCAACATGAATACGATACATGACATTTAAAAAAAAATAATGTAAAAAAATTTAATTAAATCTAAATCTAAATCCCTCTTGATTCTAAATTCTAATTAAATTTAGCTTAGTGTTGGTGTGGCCGAAGTCGAGTGTAATCCTCGGGTGATTTTGACAAGTTAGATTCCCTTAGGACGTGGTTTATAAGGCCACAGGTCAAGCCTGATGTAATCTCTGATGAACTCAGACCACTTGAAAAAAATAATAATAATAATTAAATTTTAGATCCCTCTCAATTATAAATCTATGGGGTTCACATAAGGATCATATCCCTTAAAATAAAACCTCCTTGAAATTTGAAAAACTTTAGAAACTTAAGCACCTCAAGGAACCTAAATCTTATAACATATCCACCATTAAGAATCCATCATATATGTAAATATACTTTCATTTACTACAAATATATATGAATGATACACCAATAGGGGTATGGGTGCATGGCGTGCTTTCATGGGGTATATGTAAATATACTTTCATATGGTTTCATTCTATGCTGAAAATTTCCACATTCATTTTTATTTTATTTCTCTATGATTTTATTCTTAATAGCTAATATTAGAGGGTAAAATTTCTCTATGAATTTTATTCACATTCAAACTTTAAAAATTAGAAAATTAGAAAAGTATTCGATTGTCACATTTCTAAATTAAAAAAATTCATATGTTTTTTTTTGTTTTTTTAAATTAGGCTAAAATTCTATTGGTATGTACAAAAATAAAAAGTGTGCTTCATGATAGGTGGTTGTTGAACTAGCCAACCCCGGTTCGATGAGAAATGATAAAAGAAAACAAATTTTGGGCTGCCCTTCATGGGGAAACTGACCTTTAATATGTCCAAGAGTAGCATAGTTTGCAAAAAAAAAAAATAGGCATAAAAAATAGAGATAATCCTATATAAAATGAGACATAGGAGAGCCAAGGAAATGCATCTATAGATTTTGTGCATCATTATCCACCTAATATGGATTTTCCTCCATCATGAAGCATTCGAATTCTGTCAGGGTCTCTATGTCCTCCTTGGTGAGCTGGGGGTCAGGCTTAGGAGTCGAAGAGGAGACCATATTAGGATGTTGGGTCATTGTTGTGCGAGGCATGATGTCTGCAGTTGCTTATTTTTTCTAGGTACTATATGAAGGGAGGCTATAGTCGCCATCTGAGTCATCCTCCAGGATTTTAACCGAGAGACCAACAAATTTCCAAGGCTAAGGAGAAGGAGTTTGTGAGATAGTGGATTTGTGAAGTGTCTTCCTTCCACTCAAGCCAGTGTCAGGGTATTGCCCTTCTGGGAGACGAACAAGTAGTTGGGCAGAGAGCAACGGGGAGGGGGAGATATGGTCAAAGACTTCAAGGTCCTCAAAGGTAATAGAGAGGGAATAAGACTACGTATGCATTGGTGATGTGACATAGTCGCAGAGGAGAGGAGAATCCGTAGAGCAGAAGAAAGATGTGCAAAGGGAGATATATGGTTAGCCAAAGCCAAACAACAAGAGGAGGAGCAACAACTAGGAGGAGTTGCAGGGATGGTTATCTGCATGCTGATATGAAAATCATCGGTACCATCAGCCATAAATGGCTAGAGAGGAGTGGTGAATGCCGAGGGAGGGGGAGTGAATGCGGTGGAATGTCGACGTCCTCACTTGTCAACCATATTTATGTTTAGCACTAGCCGGATTGAAGGACCCTCCGTCATTTCTGTCTAGGTGCCCCTGCATGGATGAACCAGGTAACCTCCCATCCAAACCATGTCAAACACCCGCATCTGGGAGTTGAATTTCTTTGAGTACCAAATGATTGCAAGACATGCGTAGAGATTCATCGAAGATGGAGTGGAACCTACTGGAGAAGAGAGGAGATTCTTGGTCAACAACTTTGTTGGCTAAGATATCCACTACTTCATTGGATGATCTATGAACATGCATGAAGGTAATGGCTTTGTTGATTTGAAGCGAATGCTCCAAGTTTTCCATTCTAGAGGCTAAATGCCAGCTCTTTGAGATTTTGGAAGAGGTTGAGCCATGAAGTAGACGTTGAGCCACATTTATAATGATCTGAGAAGCCCCTTCCACCTTGAGGGGAAGGAGATCATTCTCTCGAGCTAGGTTGAGACCTTGCATAAGCCCCTTCAGATCAGTAGATTTGTTGCTATCCCAACCAATGGAGCCAAAGAAAATCAACAAGGGTACCCCTGCAGAGTCACGAAATATTCCACCAATTCTAGTTTCACCTGGATTTCCTTTTGAGGCTCCATCAACGTTGAGTTTGTAGATATCCTTAGGAGGAGGCCTCCAAGATCTTGGAGATTCAGGGGGGTGCTAAAATAAGGAGAGACAACAGTGTTGCATGGGATAGAGAGGTTCTAATTGGCCCATATGTGGCATTATAAGGGCAGGGTTGGGAGATCTGAGTTCATCCACTAACACAAGGCTAAGGTTTCCTTTATATTGTTGTAGAATTTGGTCTAGACAATCTCTTGAGATGTGGCCAAATATTTAAAGATTTTTTTGTTCCTTTCCTTCCATATTGTCCAAAGAAAAAGCCTCGGGATGAGCAACCAGATAAAGTTGAGAAGATTACTGGTGAAAGGGGTCTTCTGTAAATGAAAGATCGTATTAGTAACATCACTATGCCTTCTTCTGATTCGACGACAAAGAGTGGAAACTCTGTCCCAAAGAGTTCTTGCAAAGGGGCAAAGATGGAGAAGATGATCCATGGTTTCCACCTGATTTGGACATAGGGGGCACCGTGAAGGGCCAATGAATCCTTTTTTTTCAGAATATTGTCGCAATTTAAGATGTGGCGCTTGTTGAGTAGCCAAAAGAAGTTGGAGACTTTGGGCCAAATGCTAGTGTTCCATACATTTGACCAAATTTTATCAGTGTGATCAGGATCGGATGAATGGAGCAGACGATAGGATTCCTTGGTAGTGAAGACTCCTTGTGGAGCATTACCCCATATGAGAATATCTGGTCCACCGAGACATTTAATTTTCCATTTTACAAGTTCCACCCTAATGTAATCATGGGATTCATCATGCCAATTTTCTTTCCATTAAGTAGTGGGAAGCCATTCGTGAAATACTTGAGTGTTCAACGATGTTCAAAAGTACTTGACTTGAATGTTCTCCCTACCTTGAAGATTTGATGGCCACCGAGGTTTTTGAAAGAGTGTTGCAATACTAGGTCATTGCTACTATGAATCTTTCCAAAAGCAAGCCTGGGATCCTAAACGAATTTACCAAAAGATGTGTGATTGGATTAGGAACTTGTGTTAATTGGTCACTTTCCAGATTTGGGAGCCTCCAATCTCCAAATTATAGTGAATAAGATCACCTTGAGGCTAATTTTCTACGTATTTAGCTGCCCAAAGCTGGGCCCAGGGAGTATGAGGACTGGACACCCATTTCCACCAAGTACGAGCCCCCACGACGATGTTGATTTTCTGAAGGTCCCTCAAACCCAATCCTCTAGAATCTTTGGGTGAGAAGACCTCACACCATTTAAATAAGACTCATTTCCTATTTTCCTTGTTTCCACCCCATAGAAAGGGGCGTTGTAGGTTGCGCATGGATTTAGCACCCATTTTGTAGTAGCAAGCACTGAAAAAAGGTAGAGCGACATATATTGAAGGATGAACTTGATCAATACAAGATGACCAACAATGTTGAGAGAATGGTGAGTCAAAGAAGTTAACGTTTCTTCCAATTTGTCCAGAAGCTCCTTCCAATATGTATGCTTGATGGCAGAGTCAATTAGTGGGGCTCCAAGGTATTTTGATGGGAGTGACGCAGTGGTAAATCTCATTATACGTGGAATGTTGCATTGAGTGACAGTAGGAGTTTTGAAGAAAAAGAGTTGTGATTTTTTGGGATTGATAGTGGTTCCCGAGGCTTCAGAGAAATAGTCGAGTAGAGAATTAAAAGAGTTGGCTTCCTGAATAGAAGGATGGCCCAAGAGCATGTTATCATCCATGAACAGTTGATGGGATAGGTGTGGGTTATTGTGAAGAGAGATTCCCCTAAGAGTTTGAGTGTGGATAGCTTGACGAATTAAATGACCTAGCCCTTCCACCATGAGGACAAAAAGGAAAGGGGAAAGAGGATCTCCTTGGTGTATAGCTCTTGAGGGAGTAAAGGTGGGAGAGGGAAAACCATTGACCAGAATGGAGAAGAAGGGAGAGGAGATCATACTCATGATCCATTTGATCCATGTGGGACTGAAGCCGAAGCCCAAGAGCACATGTCGGATGTAAGTCCAACTGAGCTTGTCAAAATATTTTGAGAGATCTATCTTGAGAAGCATACCTAGATTTTTCTGCACATTCAAAGGGTGGATGGATTCATGCGTGAGGATAATACAATCCAAAATTTGTCGACCCTTCACATATCTTGATTGTTTTGGTGATATGAGAAATGGGAGGAGAGGTTTAAGCATTTTGGCAATCACTTTTGATATGAGCTTATAAATGACATTGCAAAGAGATATGGGGCGGTACTTACCCGACGTGGCAGCCTGTTCATCTTTGGGGACCAATGTGAGAAAGGTGGAATTGAGTGTCGATAGAACCCAATGCATGCTTCGAGATTCTTTGAATAGGTCCCAAACCTCCTACATCATCACATCCTAGAAGAATTGGAAGAAGTTGGAGGTGAAGCCATCCAAACTTGGAGCTTTCTTGTCTTTGAGCTGCAACATTTCTTGTTCAACCTCTTGCAATGAGGTGGGTCTCAACAGCGTTTGATTGTGATATTCTATTATTTTGTTGATAGGGAGCTGACAATCGATTTTTGGTTCTTTGAGAATGTCCTTGAAATATTCCAACAACTCATGTTCGATGTCGTCATGTTCTTCGAAGTGGTCCCCATGATCATTATTGAGGATTGATATGCGATTGTGAATTCAACGCTGGATGGTAGAGCATTGGAAAATTTTAGTGTTTTTTTCACCTTCTTTGAGCCATAAGATCTTGGATTTCTATTTCCAGAGAATTTCCTCCTATTGCCTTTAATCTTTCAATTTCCCCATTAGATCTTCCTCCTAGTCTGCATGTGTCTCTGAGCGACCTTCTAGAATGATCTTTTGTTTAAGGAGGGCCATCTTAGCTTCCAAATCTATTTGGTTGTTGAAGATGTTACCAAAGGATGATTGATTCCATTTCTTGAGCTTGGCTTTGAGAGTTTTGAGTTTCTGCTGAAATTGAAACATTTTAGAGCCCATCTGGAGGGTAATGTTGTGCCACCAATCAGTAACCAAATCCTTGAAACTAGGATGAGTTAGCCAAAATTGTTCAAAATGGAAGGGCTTGTTACTTGTTGTGCCAAGGAGGGACCATTGTAATTGGATGGGACAGTGATCAGATCTAGAAGTGGGTAGAATGATGGAGGAGATATCACCACCAAAATGGATACAATTTTCCAAGATGAGGAATCTTTCAAGGCGTGAAGATGTTTGGTGAGATCCTCCTCGAAGGTTGTTCCAAGTATGAATGTCATTGGATGTTTTGAGATCGATGAGCTAATTTATCTGAATAAACTCCTTGAATCTGTGGCTATCTACTTCAAGCCTGAAGCATCCTCCTTTTGTTTCCTCCAAGCTGGTGACCATGTTGAAATCCCCGCCCAGAACCCGAAGTGGGTGGGTTCGATGAGAGTTCATCCTCTCAATAGAGTCAAGGAGATCAATTTTTTGCACAGTCGATTGGGGGGAATATACATTGGTGATAAGGCCATGAATGTTGATACCTAGAAGATGGAACATGGCCTGAATGAAGTTCCGAGAGGCATGAAGATTAGTCAAAGTGATTCAGAGAGGGTTCCAGGCTATTGCTAGTCCTCTTGAGGAGCCAAGGGAATCTACAACAATAATGTGGCACCCATTACAAAATCTTGAGAAAATAGTGTTGAAGGTGGTACTAGAACATTTGGTTTCTTGAATAAAGAAAATAGTGGGATTTTCTGGAGCAATTCTTTTCTTGATTAATCGATGCTTGGAGGCGTTTTTTTAGCCCTCTGATATTCCACGAGAGTAGTTTCATTGAGAACTATGAGTAATGGTAGTGTAGAACCTGGTTAACTTGGGATATCTTCCTAATTCAACTAGTTGGCCACCAAGGATGATAAGGCATTGAAAATTAGTATGCCTGCCCCTTTTTATGGATTCTTTCATGATTTTTTTGGTATCTAGCAAGGTACCTCCTTGAATGCCAAGGGTAGGTAGTTTTTGAGCTTTGGAGAGAACTTCCTCGAGACATTGGATCTGTCGAGTGGGAGTCTTGTGAAATTAAATACTCTTTCATATTCCTTTTAGACCTAAGATGTCGAGATCGACAAAGTCAATGCTCTCTGGCTCTTCATCCATGGTAGAGGGTTTCTCCATATTTTTTATTTTTCCTTTGTTGTCCCAATTTTCATGAGATATTTGACTAGGGATTGGTTCAAGAGGTAAGGGTGTTGATGGGCGTCGGGGAGATGACAATGAATTGCTTGCTTTTGGAGGGATTTTAGCTGTATTCAAGGGAGGCTCGGGAGATGGAGAGGTTAGGGAATTCTGGGAGGGCTGACTAGCTAAGACATAAAAAATGTTTCTATTCAAAGGTTGAGAAGCCTTTGGGGTAGTTGGAGGTTTTATTGCATGCCCTCTGCGGCTTGTGATTTTTGTGAAACCATCTGAATCTTGGGTGTCCAAGCCCGTGTTGAGTTTTTGGCTTTGATTGAGGGGGGCATCTCTACATAGATTCCCATTATTGTGACATTTTTGACATCTGAAAGGCACATGTTCATAGTCAACGGTTTGAACCCATTCAAAGTCATCGTGGAGAAGACTTATCAAGTTAGGAAGGGTATTAGGTAGGTGCATGTAAACACATATCCTAGCATAGGCAGTATATCAGTTGATCTTGGTTTCTTCTGTGATTTTTATGAACTCTCCCAAATAGTTGTCGATGTATTTTAGAGAGAGATCATCCCAATATTCCTAAGGAAGGGAGTACAGTTAGACCCACACCGGTGCCCAGTTGAATTCCTCTTTGTTGGGGTTGAATCTTTCCACCCATTTTCTGAGGAAAAGACCTCTTGAGTTGAAGAAGTAGGGTCCCCCATCCATGATTCGATTCTTGTACTCAATGCATGTGAAGATGATGTTGAAAAAACCTTTTAGTTCGAGTTGGAGAGTGATTTGTCCCTTTGGCTTCCACTTTGAAGCGATCTATCCCAGAAGGGCTTTCTCGGTGGGCCAGAAGCTAATGAACTTAATGATGAGTGTGTGGCCCCTCATGTATTGGATTCTTCCATTGATTCTTTGTGTCGTTAGGTAGATCTTGGGTCTTTCTACCACCTTGGGAATGCACATTGACGAAGTGGCCTTATTTTGAGTTATTTTTTTTTCTTTTGAGTCTATCATGGGTTCACTCATCTCTGTGGGGATTGAATGCACAACAGGACTATTTTGGGGAGCGGTGTCAGATCCTTCCATCTCGCTGCTGTGCACTGAAGGGGGACCACGATCCCCCCATGGAGAGCCTTCATGCTGGACAACCATGCCGAACGGATTATAAGAAGCGTCTCAGAAAGAACAGGGTGTGAGGATCCACGGTTGACCTCTGGCCCTAGGTCGGCTGCAAACCCTAGATCACCAAGGATCACATCCTCTTCACCTTGTCCCTCCTTTATTCTACAAAATTCATATGTTTATATATTATACTAGATTAGATTACACTTTACTACTATAGACACAGCTTTAGGAATTTCCATTTGCATCATCTACTCATCTGGCCAATGGATGATAGGAATGTAAGTCTCCATAATATGTTCATGGTCAGATTATGTTGTCATCTTCCATCTCCTTGGTTCATCTACCTTTTCTTTGATTTTTGTGAGATTGATCTAAGTTATTATGACTAGATGAATGTCTTGGAAAGATATATATCATAGGCATAAAATCTCTATAAATAATGTGACCACCTTATTTTTTAACATTTTCAAAAAAATGACCCATCACAACCATGCCACCAATTTGGTATGTGCACTGTAAATATTCATATAGGTGCACCAACCCACTTTTTACCTATGTGCATCACATCAAATAGTAGGTTGTGCTATCATCAATTCCTAAGGCGATAGTGAAAGAAAATACATCGCCTACAACAAGAATACATAATATGTATTAGTCATACATTTAATATTTTAATTTATATATGAAATCGTAAATTATAGATGCCGCATACCTTCCCTTACAACATCAGAGACTCTATAATTATGAAGTCAAATGATGGCCACTTTAGCATGCATCTCTTGTCATGTCAGAATTGGATTCAATCATTTTGGATTAAGAGGGACATATTTCCATCCTTTCATGTACCTGTGTTTTTCACATCGATAAAGTATACATCCATCAACACTAATTCAAAACTAAAAAAAACATGTGAGTTTTATTGTCTCAATGGAAAATATTCCCCCCATGTCTTTAATCCTAACTGAGTGCAATTTCATAGTTCCTTCTATAGTATTACAATACCAAGGAATGGATCTATTGACGTCGACAAGTTCAACATTCCAAAATAACCATAGTCCTAATAAATCTGTGACCTTCATGTCCTAAATGGAATCTGTACCAGCTGACCAGCTCTAGTGATTATTTGAGTCGATATGCATCATGACTCATTTTATACCTCCTAAGTGCTCATTTCACACAAGAACCTGCACCATCATTCTCACCCTTTCCATGTCTTGTTTCAAAATATCTCTAAGTGTGTTGATTTTTTGTCTCCTTGTGTAGTCGACTCAACCAATAAAATTTGCGTGTTGACTTGAACTGCCCTGAAAAACCACATGACCATATCCAATGCTTTCTAAATGATATGTCATCATTTGGGAGATTTTGAGGTCTAAAATGGGCCTCGTAAGGAAATTATAAAATAATAGTGGAAATAATAAAATAATATTATATTACATCATCAAATTTTAGAAGAAAAAAAGGAAAAAGTATTTTCAACTTATCTCCCTATGGGTTTACTCAAGTTTCGAGAGGGAACACTTGTTGGATGCAAAATTTTATTCCTCATCCAAGGAGTACCCATGTTTCATACTTCCGATAGATCATGCTACACGAAAAAAGTGATTGCAATCACATTGTTTCATGTATTTCTCATTTTTCGTGTAGCATAGTCCATCAAAAGTATGCAACATGGGTACCACTTGGATGAGGAATTAAATTTTGTATCCAATGAGTACTCCCACTTGAAATTTGAGTAAAACCTTAGGGAGATAAGTTGAAAATGTAGCTTTATTATTTTATTATTTTTTAATCTTTTTATTTTTTTACCCCAAAAATGGTGAATCATCCCCCATGGTTGACATCATCATCTTCAATCTTATTTGTTCTTATAAAGTTTATTTTGGTTGTATATTTTTCTTAGGAGGCCCATTTTAGACCTTAAAATTTCCCTAATGTCTTTTTGAATGATTCATAAATCATGTCAAAGCAATGTTGTATGAATAATGTCACATGTTCAAGATCATCGTTGATGTATATGTGATACTCCCTAATCACATAAAGTGACTCATTAGTGCTATCCCTACTTTCAACATTCAATTGTGCATGTTTGTATATAACATTTATGAATATCGATGCTTGATTCAAGTGATAATATTCACTTTGGATCTCTTTGTGAGGATAAAATTTGTAATTATCCACAAAGTATACCACTGATAAGATTGTGCATGGTTGGAATCCTTCACGAGAATGCTTAAATTCATAAGTTTGCCACCTGGACCTGTGCGAGTGGTTTACATATTTATAAATCTGGTTCTGAAACACCCCCATAAATTGTGAAATAGGAATCTCATACTCAACATTGGTGATCCTCCTAGTTGTCAGAGTTGAAGAAGATGGTTGATTTACCATGACATACTCATATCGCTTCCATGTGACCATGAGATTTGACATCCCATATTTTTTGGGATCAATAGGAAAGTTCTTATGGAACAATGCCAAATCACTACATTCAGTGCATCTTCTCCCACCTATACATATTTTATAGTAAAAAAACTCATATGTCTCCCTTATGCACAATATTGATGAAAACAAATCACTCACTGTAGGAGGAGGAGGGTCATGATAGTTCTTAAAAAATTCCTAAAACGTGTCACAATGAAGATGAAATTCAATGTGATATAGACAACATCACGTTTCACATATTGTATTAGACCTAATAAACCATGGTTTCAATTTCTAAAATATAGATACAGATAAATATACATGGGTATATATTTCCTCAAATTCCTCGAACAATGAAACTTTTTTCATTTCTACAATGTGCGTAGCGTGACCTACATATTCACCTTTAGATATGTGATGTTATACAACATTCTTTCTATATGGAATAACACAAGAATGGATCTCTGAAAAATCTACCACAATTGCTCTGATTCCTGATATAAGCATGTCTCGGTAGGGTTTCCTAGTGATAAGAGCCCAAAAAGCAACTTCATCATTTTCATTTACTAGAACCCTAAATTTGATATGCTAGTGCAATGTTTGTCTCTATACATGGAGAAATTTTGACATTGTTGCCAATATTTGTTGTCTTGATGTACTTGATGTTACTAACAATAACAGTTGTAATTTCCCTATGAGAAACTCGAATATTAGGTTTTCTTAATTTTCCAAACATAGATAATGCCTTTGATATATTTCTAGTGAAATTTGTATGTGTCTTCCTAATTTTAGCATCTTGGATACCCAAAAGCTTTGTAGCATGTTTTAGGTTCTTATGTTTGATAAACCCATGTATTATCTAAGCTTGTGCAACAACTAAATGTTTCCCAAAATATTTTTGAATGATGTTACTAACATGATCTCTAATAGTGCGATCATTGATAGGTTCCCCAAGTTCCTCTCTAGTGCTTGCATCCAAATTTTCTGCAAACCTTCCACCCTTTTCCAAACCGTTGCAACTCCTTGGTATCCTATCAACTTGAGAGGGCACAAACCATTCTTATTGTGGTTGATCAACTTGATATGGCACATTATTTTGCTTTAGTGGTTGATCAACATGATAGGGTACATATTGTTCCTCTAGTGGTTGACCAACTTGATAGGGCACATCCATTTCCTCATGTGGTTGATCAATTTCCATCCCTTCATAGTGGAATACAAAATATAAAAGTGAGTGAATCATAATTATTTAATAGTAGATACACATGTTTATTTAATAAAACATCATAGGTGGAATGTCATGATATGATTGGCAGGGTATTCCCCCTATTTTCCTTAGAGTTTAGGGATATCCAATGGAAACTTGGTTGGCATGGGGGGTCATCGTTGATTATGGGCAATGGGATCATTTGTGAGCTCCTTAAAATATGGGTGATTTAAGGAAGAAAAAAATGGTATCTTGGTTGTGTTAGCCGTGATGTAATAACCTTGTGTGTTGGTGTTGGTATTGGCATTAGTACCTTGTAGGGTAGTATTAGTTGGAGTACCCTGCAGGGTGGGGCTGGTTGGAGCACCCTCCACTGTAGTTTTTGTATTTCTCTAAGGGCTAGTGGTGGGGGT
Source organism: Pinus albicaulis (assembly GCA_034641835.2). Classification (NCBI taxonomy): domain Eukaryota; kingdom Viridiplantae; phylum Streptophyta; class Pinopsida; order Pinales; family Pinaceae; genus Pinus; species Pinus albicaulis. Next base: position 617,720,599 of record CM076578.1, on the reverse strand, counting down.
TCCTTTAGAGTAATTAGATCCCAATAAGGTGGCTCCAAGAACGGATGTGAAAAACAAGGGAGCTTGGTCTTGTATTTTGCATCGAAATGGTGAGAGACCAAGCACTCCGCCCAGTAATGGTGGGAGATCTTGTAGGTGCCTAGAGTGAAGGGTAAATCTTGGGTCCCCTATGGTTCCCTAATAATTGTGTGGGAAAATATGTTGCGGGGGTTTTTTTTTTAGAAAACCAAATGAATCATGTACATAAGAAAAAGAAAAAAATAAATGGATAATTTTCCCTTTAATTCTAATGTGTGAAACAATCAAAAAAATTGGAGTTGTGAGGTTTTGTGTATGAGAAAAAATCTTTAAAATACCTAAAAATTTTCCACTCGAGTAGTAATTGGGCCTTGTAAATATTTTATAGTAGGGTACTAGGGCCATGTCTCGAAAGTACTAATGATGCTTCCAAAATCCAAAAACCAACCAAGTATGAAGAGGGTTATAGTGGGGGGTACCAGGGATGCATCCCGAAATATTTGGTGATCCTTCCAATAGCCTAACCAAAATCACCTCACAGTCTAAGTGTTCTCGCACCCATGAACTATAGGGAACGATGCCCTAAATATTTGGCGACTAAGTTACCTACATCCAGTGGGAATGAGTGAATCTCAGCTTTTGGGTGTCAACTTTGGATCAAGAACCCCTTCCAAGTGTCAGGAGACAACAAGGGGATTGGTGATAATAAATTGTCTAAGCCTTGCCACCTTCAGGGGTTTCTTCTCATTATCGATTTTGTCACTAGATGGTGTACGATTTGAAAGAACCCTAAAAGACAACTTCTATGTTTTTTAATGAAAAATATTCACAACAACTTATGGGATGCCTACCCCTATGGTCCTACCCTAAACTATTCAATTATTTTGTGGCCCCTGTGGGGAATTTACTTAGTTCAAGTTAGGCTTTATTTTAAAAGAGTATTTGTTTTGCTTAAGGTGTGCCAAAATGTATACTCAAAATAAACTAAGTAAAGTATTCCAAAATAGGATAGCCTTTTCAAAAAAATTAAGAGAATTTAGTATGTGTAGTGATGTGTGTGCAAGGTGGATAGTGGACATACAAAGTGTTTGAATTACAAGTATGTTGATATGCGGTGATCCTTTACAATTACCCTAATTACATTATGTGATGTTTGTTCCTTGTGAAAGAAAAGATGTGTCGATAATGGGCCAAATACTTTTCCTAATCATGATATGTGAGCATATAGGGAGAGGGAAAATTAGTGCTTTGGGAAACATTATATTTCCATTACCAACTAAATTGAATTAAATAACTTGATAATTAATCCTTCCAAAATAACCATTTGAAATAACTGTATACTTACCTTTTAATAGTCATTTTCTTCTGGACCCACCGCCCCCTCAACATTTCCAACCATCTCGTCCTCATTAAATCTATTCAGAAATCCCCTCCCATCTATCTCTTCTTAGTCCTTGCAGCTCCCAAATGGGTCGTCAAAGCCATGCGCAACTTGAAATGTTCTTTTCTATGGGGAGCTACCAAAGGCAAAAAAAATGGGCCTTAGTCAATTGGAAGGATGTTTGTACCCCTAAAAGTCAGGGGGGCTAGGATTGCGGGACCCTGAGCACAACAATACCATAATGGGAGCTAGCATCTGGTGGAAATAGGTCTCCAACCCCAACACTCCATGGGCCAACCTATGGACTACCAAGTATGCACCTTACTAGCCAAAGGAGGACCTCATAAGGCATAACCTAGATCTGGCTGGATCCCAAATCTGGAAAGAAGCAAGCAATCGAAAGTGGATCATCCAAAATAACAATTTATGGGAGTTGTGAAGTGGTAACTGGGCCAGATTATGGGAGGAATCCTGGAAACAGATGCCAAGCCTCTCCTCCATCTACCACAGACCTCTATGGAGTGTTGCGCTCCAAGGCAGGCAAAGACAAAAGGTGCAAGACTTCTGGATGGACGATTCCTGCCAAGGCTACAGGCAATGGCTTCACATGAGCAGATGGAAAGATAACTGGAAAAATGAAAGCCACACAGAAATCTGGGAGGATCTCAGTACAAAAAAATAAAATTAGAGTAAAAGCAGGACATAACATATTCCGTTGGGGGCATATGCCCAGCGAAACATACTCTACGAATGAAGCTTACAACATACTTCATCAGCAGAACCCCGGACCAACAGACCATATCTGGAAAAAGATATGGAAGGCCAATATGTGGCCTAAAATTGCTACATTCCTATGGCTGCTCAGTAAACAGTGCATACTCACATGGGATAATATTTTTAAGAGAGGGTTTTTCAGGCCCTACATATCCTTTTTATGTCAGGATAACTTGGAAACCATCGACCACCTGTTGGACCAATGCCCTTTTGCCAATTTCTTGTGGGACAGAATAGTTTTCTTGTGTCGTCGTTCCAACCGCTCCAGAGGTAAAATCATCAACACCATATGCAACTGGAAGAACAAACCTTACACCAATACCCTCCTCAATAGATTATGGGAGATCATTCCGGGCATCCTCATCTAGAACATCTAGAAGGAAAGGAACAACCGCATCTTCAAGGAGAAGGCTTCCACTCCTAATCATCTCTGGGATAGGATACACAACAACCTCTCCGAAAATTTGGCCTTAGAAGCCTGGAGTTAGAAGGACCTTCCCACCTCTGCAGCAGAATGCCATTTATAAAATAGCTGGCAAATGATTCTAAACACCCCCATGGAAATCAACCCTAGAAGTTCTGCCAAAACCCCTACTCCAGAAAAATGGTCTCCCCCCTCTAATGGCTTCCTCAAATGCAACTTTGATGGAGCATCCAAAGGCAACCCTGGCAATGCAAGTTTCAGAGGCATTATCAGGAACTCTCAGGGATATCCTCTTAGAATTTATTATGGGAACATAGGTTGGGACATCAAAAACTCTACGGAGCTAGAAGGCCTAATACAAGGTATCTAAATTACCATCGAATTTCACTACTACCCCATGGAAATGGAGGGATATTTGCAAATCATAACTATGGCCGCCACCAAAATCCTCCAAGGCACTACCTCCTCTAAAGTCTCCAATAGCTATAGACTTGCCCATAAGCTCAAGATGTTGGAACTCTTGATTCATAACCACAAAGCCATCACTTTTTTTCACGTTCACAAGAAATCCAACTCTATTGTGGATCTTCTGGCGAGCAAAGGGGTGGAAAGTAGTTGTGAGCTACATCAATCTACCCTATCACAGGTCAAGGAGGAATCTCTTAGACATGAATGCCTCACTCTCATTCATAAGGATCGACACCCCCCAAATGCAAGTGACAGAATTGACATGCCTGCCAATCACATCCTACACTCCACGAGAAACGGAGATCCCCTGTGCAGAGCCTAATCTGTGACAGATCCTCATTCTATAAGTCACTCACACGAAACTCAAAGAATTAGTGATGATGACGATCGGACTGGAACTGCGTCATCTTGTCCTAAGCATCACCTCACATCCATCGCCATTAATGACCACTATGATTAACTTGCATTGTAGCCATCCCCCTTCCCTCGAGTCTGCTCAGGTTCTCAATCATCGCATGCAGATGCATGTGAAACCTAATCATTTCGATCCTCATCGCACTCATCCCCGCCCCTTTAAAGAGATGAGCTCTCAACCCCTTTCCATACTTTGTTTGTTATCTTGGCCTTTTTCCTCCCTTTCTCTGCTCAGGCTTCTCCCTTACCTCCATAGGCTGCAAAGCTCTACTCTCAGCATTTCCCTACATAGTCTCCTCTGGGATGTTGCACCCCTTCCTGCGCATTCGGCCCCCAATTACTCCTTTCCCCTGAGCTCTTGCACGTCTCACCCTTTTTTTATTCCTTTTTTTCTGAATTTCTCCCCCCTGCCTCGGTGCGCCATGGCTCCCAGGCTTCACCAACGAGCTATCCAAGGATGATAGAGAGGTGCTCTCCCTAGACGTTATCACCGTGATGAAGATAACCATCTCGAGTCGATAGATGGCTCCTCTTCTAGCACCTTTGTGTGTCAAATTACTGATCCCGAGAAGCATGCAGAAGCCTATGGGCACTCTACGTAGAGAGGCAAACGTGGTCCGAGGAAGTCCACCACTCCTCCACATATGCACCCTCAGCACAGAAAAATTGACCTGACACCGGTTCCAGAGAAGGATGATGAGGATACAGACATCTGGGTGATGGACTACGATGGCATCAGGACACGGATCCCCAATGGAGTTGATCCAGACTCCCCCATCCTCTATGCACCGGTCTGCACTCCCCGACGGAAAGTGGCTGATGCGTAGGCAGCTGCTGCAGAGGATCCTGCTTGCCCCATTATCGAGGAGGACTCCTATATTGATGATAAATATGGAAAGTGAAGTTTGCGCAGCTGCACAGTTCTACTATGTTTTTTGTCATGATCGCCATCAGTGCCTTTCTGCCACCGTTTACTTTATGTTACATAGATATTTCAGCACTTCTGTGCATAATTTTTTTCTTTCTTATAAGTTTTGTCTGGGTCGTTTTCCTCTCCCAAGGTAGCCCAGAAACCGTGTAACAAATGTTGGGATAGGCTAAGCGCAACTTTCCTACCCATCCTGTAGCATATGTAACTTTATGTTTTTAAATTAATAGAATAGCCCAACATACCAAAAAAAAAATATGCATTTTTTTAATTTTTACTCAACTTAGATATGTTGATGCATAGAAAAATCATAGGCGCATGAAACCATTACATACTAAGTATTTGAAAAAATAAATTTCATCAAACCAAGCCATTGAAATAGCTCAATTTTTTTCTTATGCATAAATCATTATTTAACTTCAAGGGATGCCACAATTGAGAACACCCAATAGAGGAGCACACACATGGATAGAATGTGTGTCATATCATTCAAGGTATGGGCTCAATGTATTTCCTTATAGCTAACATCTAAAGTATGGTTTCATGTCTTTCTTTATAACTACCATCCAAATATTTTTAAAATTGAATTGACTACTATGGATTGACATTTTTGGCGAGTAGAAAATTGTAATATGTCAAGAACGGTAATCAAGTATCTTGGATAAAAATTATGTCCAAAGTTATGAACATTTTTATGAAAAGATAAAAATTATTTTATAAAAGGTTATTAAAGATTGAAATTATATTAAAAGGATTAAAGTCTTATAATTTCTACGGGTAATTTTTCCTCAAATTTTGAAATGTTTCTATAACAATGAAAAAAATTTGTGTGTCTTGTAAACTCAGATAATAAATCACAGTTGCCATGCTTTTGCGTCGACATTTAAATTCTATAACAAGACTCGTCGTCACACACAAAAACATGAAAATTGTGGTTTATGATCCGAATTTACAAGACACACAAAATTCTCACTACAAAACTCTCTAATCAATGAAAACATTATTCTACAGTATTTTTTTATTGTATGTCATTCGAGTTATTTTCATGAAAAGTGTATAATAATTTTAGTTAGCTTATAAGGTTCATTTGAAAGTTATAAAAGTGTTACTTATTATTTTTTTGTAATCCAAATTTATGTAAAGGATAATAGATTTGCAAACTAGTTGAAGGTATGCAATTTGTTAACTAGTTGCAAAGTCAATATATGCATTTCTTAAGCAATCTAGTCCCACAAGCAATAATATCTCTACACTCTCCCCCCAACACATGTTTAAGAAAAGAAAAAACTTAACCATTTGGGCATAGGATTGAAGGGTGTGTGATAAAGGTGATCTATTGTTCTATAACCCCAAAATGTTACTAGTTTATAGGTTTGAAGCTTGCTTTGGTTTCATAACAGGTCACAATTACCAAGTGAAGCATTTGAATTTTTTCAAAATTAGTTCTTCTTAGCAACAATTTTTCATTTCTTCAAAAGACTATATAAATCCAAAACAGAAAGTGATCCCTACAACAAGGACGGTATTACATTTTTTTTCATATATATCATTCACCAAACATTTCAATTAAAATCCAATGCCAAGTAAAAGGGATTGTGAGAAGATAAGGAAATAGAAAATTAATTAAAAAAGAATAGGTGTTGCGAATACAATTAGAAGAATTGGAGAATAAATAAAAACCTAGAGAAGCCAAAGAGAGCAGCTCAAAAAAGAGAAGAGGATGAAGACGGAAAATTTGATGAAAAAGATATTGTATAATAATTTGCGAGGTTCTTGAATTAAAGACTAATAGAAATTAAATTTTATATTCTTATATAGGAATTCTAAATACATATTGAGGGAATTATTACTAACTTAATGATATGGAGAAAATTCTGAATTTGAGAGAATGAGAGATTCTTGAAAAATAAAGCTAGTAATTACCAAATTGAAGGGCCAAGTTGATTTCATGGGAGAATATATATATATATAATATATATATATATATATATATATATATATATATATATATATATATATATATATATATATATATATATATATATATATATATATATATATATATATATATATATAAGATAATTTGAAACTAAAAAACATACAATACATAAATACACAATTCATACAAGAAAGGACCTATTCAACTAATTTTAAAGTGTGTTAATATTTTAAAATCATTATTTGAGATCAAATTAGTTGAATTTTTTTTTCTTCATTACAAGCACCATATCATTTAGTATTTTAAAATGTGTAATAACTTACTTATAGGAAGAAATTACCATAACTACAGAGAATTTCATAATTCCAAACAAAAAGTGGAAGAAGTGTGGGATGAGAAGTATGAGAAGACCATTGAAATTGTTGACAAAGAGAAAAAAAAAAATTGAGATAGAGGTTTTCGTGGATTTAGAGAAAAAGGAAGATGCTTCAAAGTCTTATCAACAATGGATGTACATTTTTATCATTTGTCATGAAGAGGGGCACAAGTGATTTAAGTGCTTTTTTCAGAGAATGCACATGGAAATTTTAGCACACTCAAGTGATTATTACTAGAATCATAGCAAGGTAATCTCTCTCGCATCATGCGGGAGGATCTCCTCTACCCTCGCATGCTCAGGATTACAAATTTTACTTGTCGTAGTGTTGGAAGCTCTTGTTTTTCAAATTCATGATGGATTTTCTCATCCGATTCACTGGGGAATTTATTATATGGATAATGGTGTTTGTGTGGAAGGATAGGGGCCATGATGGAACCTTGGTTGAAGGTCTTTTGACAATCAATCCATCGTCATCTGCAAATTTGGGTTAGTGAAAGGTTTCATCAAGGGTGGAGGAATTCATAAGTCCCTCTGTAGCACTTGGTTCGTGACTTGGGTTGGAAGTTTAAGGATCCCTAATATTCCTTGGAATTTGAATTGTGCCCATTTTGAAGGTGTTCAGATGGATTCTAACTCGAATTTTAGTTCTTCTTCCATGGATGGCCCTTGTTCTCACTGCTTGAATACCCACAAATCTCTCCATCAAGTTGACTATCAACTCCAAGTTAAAGTGTTTCAATTATCTCATGCTCAAATTGAAACTAGAAATAAATTATTGGCCCTCCATATCTATCTCTCTCGAGTGATGGATGAAGTGGATGCTCTCATAATCCTGGTCATGGAATTAAGGATTAGCTCTGAAGCTCAAGCTACAAAAAACATGCCAATGGATGACAAAGGAAGGCTGAAGATTCACCTCAACGAACCTGCTTAAGATGATGACTAAGTACACTTGTAAATTTTGTCAGAATGTAATCTTGATATCAAGGTTGAGTTAGCCATATGCAGATATGTGACAATGGTCTGATTAGTTTAATATAGTCTCCAAACTGTTATTTTTTCTAATGTCCAGTCTCTGTAATCAATCTAGTATGTCTTGGTGTCACTACTTTAGCTTGCTCAAGTGGCATAGTATATTGAATCGAGGTTAGTTTCACTGGAAGATGAAGATGTAACACCTGGGTACTAAGGTGGGATTGGGTGCAGATATTCAATAAATTTTACTCATTTTTGTTTAAAAAATAATAATTAATTCATGGATTGTTAAAATTTAAATCCATATTTAAGACATTTTCATTGGTGTATATTAATTACCCTTTTGTTGTGGAAGAAATATTTTTAGTTGTTATTTTATTCACTTAATTAATTTTATAAAATTTAAACACAATATTACAATTAAGGCAATAATTTGGACTATAATTATTTATTAAAATTTTAGCTTTAATATTAGAGTGTTAACACACACACACACACACACACACACACACACACACACATATATATATATATATATTTCAAGATGCTAATATTTAGGGGAACAATGTTTCAATCAATTGTCTAAGTTGAAATAATTTAGATTAACATTAGAATATACTTTGTAACATTCAAAAATTTCTATGAGAATAGAGAACTTAAGTAACGATAAGTGTAATTGATGACATCAAAAATGTAATATAATATAAACCTAGGATAAATGAACTAATTAAATAAACAAATATGATTGAAATTGTCACATTATCTTATTGTATTTATGCTAAGAATATTTTGGCATTCAAGTCTATCAAAGGATCCATGAAAGGAGACTAGGATTATAATATTTAAAATGAACTAAAAATACCACACCAAAGGAGATAAAAGAAGGATAAACAAAAATAATTTTGGCTTAATGAAAAATAGTCGAAGAGGAATACATTTTCTTAAAGTTAAAGGAATATGATTTAGGTATGATGAGAAATGTTCCAAGGGGAATAATTTTTCTTAAACAAGATTGTTATCCTTGAAAAATAATGTGCAATATAACAACAAGAATTTTAATAAACACATGAATAAGATTTTGAGTGCCCATTAGATCTTCATGAAAAGGTAATCAATATCGAATTTATGCTAAGGTTAATAATATAGGAGAAGAATTCAATTAGACATACAACATATCTTGGTTAAGCGTAACAAAGTATACCAAGACAAATCCCAAGGAGTGGCCCAATACTATATCATGATCACACCTTTAAGCTTACATTACACAATACCTCTCCCAACATCACATGACCCAATGTTTATGTAGTTAATTCTCATTTTTGTAGATTTCAAAGATGTTACAAGTACTCAAGGGAATTCTTCAATTGTTTTAGAATAAGATGAATCAATAAGAAGATTAAAATATTCCATTGCAAACTAAACTCCCAAAATTAGATAAAAAGAGTAACTTGATTTTCCATAACCTAAAGTAATTATTAATAATTCACATTAATCATCTTAAGAAAAGATCTAACATGAAATACCTCATAAATTAAACAATATATTTCTATATCTCATAAATTAAACAATACATTTCTATAACCTATCTAATATAATGTACTTATAATATGTTTTTATAACAAACTATGTATAAAAATAATAAACACTTAATAAAATAACAACTTCAAATATAAATATCTTTACCATTTATTTTTTATAAATGAAATCACTATGTTATTTAACTTAATCTTATAAATATCACATATTTATTATTTATTTTAATAAAACATCTTCATTTCTTATCTTTTTTCATTTTTCTAAATAAAACTTGATTTTTAAATAAACTAATTTAAATCAAAACTACCTCTTTAAAAATAAAAAGAACCACTCAAACTTCCTTCTTTAATATTAAAAAACTTCATACATACATTTATACATATTATCCTATAACAATAATTATCTTTACACTTTTCTCCCCAAATAAATAAAGATAAATACATATAAATAATATAATATTATTTTACTATCGAACATAGAATCCTCAATGAATATTATACTCATTTTTACCATCATTATCTCTCATATTTAACATCTTTATTTCATGGAATGTGAGCTTAATATTTATTATGTTATTTTAAGTATTATTATTAATAAATAACCATGACTCAGTGTGGCTCGATTAAATACTTTATAAAAGGACACGATTTGTGGATGAACATATCTTGTAATGTTTTGTAACGAGGGCGTGGAGGTGATAATTTTATATATTAAGTGGTTGGATTAACTTTGACATGGAAAAAATAATCCACATATAAACTTTACTTTCTAATTGTAATGTTATTATCTCCATTCTTGTTTGAGAAAATGTGGTATATGTAAAATGTTTCCCAGAAGTATTATATCAAGGAAATAGAGATTTAATTTATTTATTATTTACAGGTTGTTGTCTAAAGAGATAGAAATAGATATGGTGATATTGAAAATGTAGTATTATATCCAATGAAATAGAGATTTAATTTATTTATTACTTACAGGTTGTTGTCTAAAGAGATAGAAATAGATATTGTGATATTAAAAATGTATTTTTATAATTTTATAAGGAAAGACATTTTTTTTAAATGTCGTATAAGCGTTTTAATAGAATATTATTTCATTTCTTTACATTTTCTCTCCATCTTAAAATATATAATTTATGAATATTAAAATTTATGATGTGATATTATATTTATTTTAAAGTTAGTATTGTCTTTCTCTCACGCTTTTATGCATTTAAGAGTTGGGTTTTACTTAAATATTTGTAATATATTATAAAATGTTAAATTATAGTTTTAAATTAATTAATTTATTAGATACAAGTTTAATCATTTTTTTTCTTAAGTAATTATTAGCCAACTGTATTTTTAAATATATAAATAGATATTTTGAAAAATCTTTATGGTGTTTATTTCATAATCTATTTTAAGATATTTTCAATTTTATTTTAGTTTCGATGAATATTTTTCCACAAGTTTGAACATCTTGATTTTCATTCTCTTGGATGTACTGCATCTAATGAAACATAAATATGAATAGCTTTAATGAATGTACCATAAGATTTATTTGTTACTCACCCAATATTTTTGATAATTTTAACCAAAATTAGATGAATATCTAAATAAATGACATCACTTAATTTAAAGTTAGGTTTATTTAGTTTATTGGATTAGAGATCTTGAGAACAAGAATAATTAGGAACTTTAAAATAAAATAATAGATATAGTTGCTCATACTAAACTTTTATTTTATTTATTAAATAAGAAATTATTGTATTTTTAAATTATTTTTAATATCTAAAATAATTTAAATTATTGAAATTTTGAAAAGAAAATCAAGAGTAATTTAATTTATTGAAAAAATTAAATTCAATAAAATATTTAAATGTTCATGTATTAATTTATTTTTTATTATAAGAGTGAAATATAACTATATTAAAATAGAAACATGATGGAAGTGCATTTTAAAAGTGGGTTATGTTAAATAGATATTTTAGTAAACCAAAACAATATTCTTTAGTATGTCTGCATGGTGACAAATATTTTTAAGTGTAAAAGCATAGTTACACAAACCCCTTAAAAAAAACATGAAGTAGAATGTTGTAATGGGAGAACCCATAGATAGATATTTATTAATAAATATCTATTATATTTTGTGTTGGTTTTTATTAGTAAATAAAAATTATGATAGTTAGGAAATTGTAGAATTATAAAAATCAAATCATGGATTTAGTTTATTTGTATTGTAAAATATATTGCCAACAATTCAATGGAATGTGAGATGGTGGAGACTTTAGGCATTATGAGATTCAACATATATATTTTAATAAATCATTAATGAAATTTTTTGTATTATTTTCATCTCTTATGCAATGTCAAGTTTCAACAATGCATTGAGACATACAATAAATCCATAATCAAAAGTGCATTTAAAGTGAATAAAAACATTTTGATTTTTTTTTTAATGTACCAAATTGTTTCATTATGTAGTGTGTTGTACTAGAAAAATTGTCTTCATGTGCTTGCACATTATATGTCACATATCAAAGTCAAACATTATAAGAACTTGTCTTATGGAGTATTTGGTTGGCATTCAATTTTATTAGTTTTGCAAATAGGTTTATTTAATTTTTTACATATATTACATCTTTATGCTCTATGAATCAAATGCATTATTTAGAAATGGGAAAAAGTTTCAAGTTAGATTTGACCACTTCTTTCGATTGTGTTTACATGAAACTCCATACTTTGGTCAATAAATTATCAAAAAAAGGACTCTAAAGTTTAGGAACGCTAGATTATTCTACTTGAGTTTAGAATTGTTTTCTTGTCAACATTCTTTATTCAACATTTTTTTATTGGATTAGTTTATATGTAATAATTTTGTTTCAGTTCTAAAGTCTACGATGGAAGCTTATGTGGCTTAGACAACTCATACATACTTAAAATAAAGCTATATTGCTTCTATTCCTTTATACTTTGATTGTATTATATTCATTAACTCTATAAATCTTACAATCAACCCCCTTCTAACTAAATTTATGCAAAACATTCTCCCGTATGACCCACATCCGCAGGTCGTCGATCCCTTCATGGGATGACGCCATAGGCACTATTGTGCTCCAAGACGTTAGGGACCAACATGTATGGATTACACGAGAGCTGGGTACACTCCCTGCTTAGTCCGCTACTAGAAATAACTTGAATTTGATGTTGGAGAGCATCAATCGGTGGATCCAGATCTACCAGAGGGCAGGCCCATATAACGACCTCCTACATGCCATACATAAGATTAGGAGGTAGGAGGTTAGAGGCCGAGATACTTTGGAGGTGGTGAAAGTCACCAAAAAGGAAATTGGTGTGTATGGTGAGTTGTTTGACATCACTCAGGCCATTGTACTAGATATGTTGTTCTAATTCCATTTAGATATTTTAAGAATGTTGATGTGACCCCTTTTGTTTATGATCGATTCATTGGACCTTGGGGCCATTTCCCCCACCATTAACAAGGTCCCCCTTTACTTTTTTTGGCATGTATATGCTGAGTTCATGCTAAATATGATGCCATATTACACCATCACGAGATCTGAGTTTTATGGACATAGAAAGGGACGTAGCTATGATCGCCCCATGGATCGTATGGACCCTACGCATGTACCAACACCTCTGAGACTGTTGCCACAACTGTATTAAAGTGTGGTATTACCAATGGAGCTAGAGGAGTCTTCACAACTTCACGTTGATACTAAGCATACCATTGTAGATAACATGCATACCACATTGGCAAGTTCCCACGTCACATTGCATTGAGAGATGAGCAGAACACCATCGTTTCCTCATGACCCACCAGTTCCATTAGTTGATGATTCAATGCTCAAGAATCTTACCCCTGACTAGGTTTTGTCATATGCACATATGTCTTGTGATGTCATTCATGATACTTGGAGGGTGTATAACCCATGTGGCATAGGCCAACTACATATATATGGAACTTTTGAGTCTTATCGTGAATTTATACATTATTTTTATATTAATAAGTTCGTATCATATTTCATTTATATTAATAAGTTCATGATAACATGTAGACATAGAGTTATATGGATGAGCTTCTGAGGTCATCCGAGGGGACAGTTGATGGTCTAGATAATCCTCTGTCAATGTGATGGGACTCTGAATTAGACATAGATTAAGGCCCATCTAGCCTTTTGTAGGCCCATCTACCTTCCTTATGCACATGAAAATATATATTATATCTCTCATTCTACACTTAATAATGTTTTCTTATGCTTTAATATGTTCTTTAGAAGGTTTAAAGGTAATTTCATATTTGTACCTAATATTGGTTATTTTTGTAGAATATTGTGAGAATATTGGGCATATTATGCAGATTTGGAGAAGGAAATGATTTAGGGACTTTCTCCCTGCCACTGGAAGATCAATATTGAAGAATAAATGAACACAATATCACGAAATTAGGGAGAAATCTTGGAGAGATTCAAGGGGTTTGTCCACACTCCTTAACTCTCAAAGGCATCCAAAGGTTCCTCATGAGATCCCCTCTAGAAATTCGAATTCCAGAGGCAGCCAAGAAACTCAAGACCAAGTGCACTCAAGCCATACTTCACTTGGAGTCATGTGGACTCATTACTTATTTTTTTAGGGAGTTGTTGGTAGCTTACCTTGAGGATAAATAAAGTTAATTAAGAGCTAATTAGGGTCGATTCCGGTGGATTCAGGTCCATTCGATGCAGTCCATTCCATTCCATCCGATGCCATTCATTTTCTATTCTATTAGGCTTTTTTTGTTTAAGACCTTCGGGAGGTAATAAGATTATATTTTTAATGCAATGAGTATTCAGATGAATTTTCATTGATCTAGTTACAGAGAGTTGGGCTCATGGGTTAGGGACCAACCCATGTGCGTCAGCTTCTTTGTTGTTTCCATTCCTTTCTTTCATGTCATTTAGCTAGTTTTTCTTCTGAGCAATTAGCTAGTTTCCTGGTATTTTTATTGATGGTTTAGTTGCTTCCCATTGTCTTTTTTTGTGGATCTAATATGTTTATCTATGTTGTAGAATAGCTGATAAACTCTTTAAAATTGTGAGGAAATCTTACCCTCTCATCTCTGTCAATAGAGTTCAAGTAGGGTAGACCTTCCCACAAGCCAAAGATTTCTTTCTGTTTGAGTTTAGGGTAGAGTTGTAGTACTAGGTTCAGTCTTTATTTCCATTTATTGTATCACGAATTTCATATGTATTTCATGTTCGATCAAAGGAAGTATTGTTAAAGCCCCAAAGCAGCTCAAGTGGCATCTCCCCACCTCATTTTCCATCTCTGTGTTACACTTCCAAATACCTCTATTATGCTCCATTTCCCTCCTTCTTTTCTCTCCCTATGAGTTTTCTCACCCTTTTTATTCATAGAAACCTTTAAAGTTTTGCATGTGCTACTTTACCTTGGACTTTCCATATTATCACATCTCGGCCATCGCAAAACCCCTTCCCTTTCCTTTGTCATTCTTCAACATCTCAGCAATTTTACCTTTTAACCTTGCCTTTACCTTTTTAACACAAAATTCTTGAAAAAACATCAAAACTTGACCTCCACCTTTCCTCCTTGAAATCCTCGCTACCATACTTCACTCATCGCAAATCGCAGTTTTCATTTGATTCCTTTTAAGAATTACCACTCTCGATGCTGATTGCAATATTCTCCAGACTCCGCCACATCGCAAATCACAAATCGCAATGTTTATCCCCTTTGCATATTGCACTTCGCATTGTTTATTTTATTTCCTTTAACACTTACCGTTCCTTTCCACCGATTGCAATATGATCAAAGCACTCTACCATCTGTCCTACTTCCACGTCATCTGACTTATCACATTTCGTATTTCACAGTTCTTTCCCATCGCATATCACACGTCACACCTTCCTCGTGACTGCACTATCTCTTTCCCTCCAACTTTGCGATATTGCATTGCGTTATCGCATTTCGCATGTCGCTGCTTCTATATCGTCCCACTTCGCACTTCGCAACTTTTGCTCCATCACATCTCCGCCATCGCACTTTTCAAATTATTATGCTCCAAAGAATTTTTGCGTTATAATAAAGCTTTAATAAGGTTTAAACCTGCTCTTTCCACCTCTAAGCCTTGTTTCATGTGTTGAGCCCTCCATTAGCACCTTTACCCCTTTCTTCTCCAAAGCTGCAAATCAAAAAAAATTCAATTAGAATTAAGTCATGGATAGCTTAAATAAATGGATATAAACATGGTAGATAGAGCATAAATTAAATTATTTTTTCCTTCCCGTCATTTCCTTTCTGCAATTTAAAATAGTTTCTTTTCTGCCATTTCTTTTCATCAAGTTAAATTAGTTTCCCTTCTTGTCATTTATTTTCATCAATTTAGTTTAGTTTCCTTTTTTTCACTTCCTTTCTACAATTTGTTTTAGTTTCATTGAAGTGTGACAGACTTCATTGAGAATTGCTAAAAGTAGCACCCTTTCGTAGAGCAGAAGAGGATTACATGAGTAGAATGCATCTGCTATGTATATAACATTGTCACCTCCAATTTTGTACAAACCTCGGGTTGATAAAGTAAATTAGGGAAGCCCCTGGGAGTTGTATCACTCTTGGTGCAATACCAGGGCTCACCACTTTTTGGCGTCGTTTCTAGGGAGGTGTCTTGTAGATTCTTTGATTATGTTTTAGCATTCTTTTCTGCTTTCCTTTTTCATGTTGTTTCTAAAATATTGAAAAATACAAAACAATCTGATTTTCGTGCCTCATAGGAGTAGGGATACTCAAAATTTTAAAAAAAAAAAAATTACTTCTCTAATACCAACCCTCCCACTTGACCACATGGTGCAGTAAGAACCACATCTCCATACACTTTTGAAGGTAGAAGAGATGGATGGATATGATGAAAATGAAGAAGATCTTATTGGGTTTCCCATTCAACATATGGACATCAATGTACATATGAAGAAAATCCCTCCATCTTTCCTTCCCAACTTCCATGGTATGAGGAAAGAGGAACCAGAAACATTTCTCTTTGAATTTGAGATACTTCGTAGATCTTATGGCTACTTATCACACACTCAAAAACTGAGATTGTTTCCTACAAAATTGAAGGATAGAGCTATTAAATGGTTCATGAGTCTAGGTACTAATTAAATAAGATCATGGAATGATATGCAAAATATATTTCTAGAAAAATATAAAGGTCGTGATCTTAGAGAAGAAATTTTTAGAATGAAACAAGAAGAGGATGAAAGCCTTGAGGATCTAATAGAGAGGTTCATGTATAATTTTAAGAGGGAAAAATTGCATCATCTAGGATTTGACACATTGAAAACCATCTTACTTAGAACAATTAGGGAAGAGTGGATTGATATCCTTAATCTCATGAGTAGAGGAGATGTATACCAATTGTCATTTGAATAAGTTTGTGAAACATGAAAGCGCATATCAAGGGGAAGGGAAAGAGTAAGTAAACCAACATCAACATTGGTAAGCCAAGATGAATTTTGAAATTTTCTTGATAACTTTAAAACATAAACTCTTAGCAATCTAAGTGAACAAGTAGAAAGGTTAAGAATTTCAAGTGAGCAAAAAGAAGATGTTGATATTTTTTTTATCCATGCAAAATCATATGCTACTAAATGTTGTTCATCATTCCCCAGGTTTAAAGAAGTTTACCAAGAAGACAATGGAGCAAGGAAATCACCAAAGAAGCTATGTTATGTAGCTCCAAGGATACCCTAGAAACCTAGTCAACTTGATATGATGCAAGGACCCACTTCACAATTTCAAGCTTATCCACATCCATCTAAAACTAATTGGGGTACACTCCCTCCTTGGCAACCTTGGCCATCTCAACCCCAAAACCAATCTTGGCAACATGGTTGGAAAGGTCCTTATTGGGAAAATCCTCAACATCCTCAATATTTCCCTCAATATCCTCCATACCCAACTCCAGGTTATCCCTACTATCCACCTCCACCACATTCACAGCCTCAACCACATACATCTCATATATCCACCCCTAAACTACCTGTACCACCATTTCTAAACCCACACCACAAAGTATCTCAGCCCACTTACAAGGCTGAGGTACAACACTACCAAACATATCCTCTTAATATAAATGGTTTGCATATTAGTTCAAGAAATGTATCGCAAAGAAGAGATTTTCTTAATGTCATTGAAGGATAACATCAAGAAGAAGAAGATCCAAATGAGGAGATCAAAATAACAAGGGTTGCACTTGATGAAGGGTCGACATCAGAATCAGATGTTGAGAAATTTTCCTCATGTTTACCATCATTTCCTCCATGTGTTCAAGATAACAATCAGCAAAAAGAGGAATATTTGAATGTCATAATAGAAGAGGACATCCAAGGTGATCCAACTCAACAAGTGGACGGGCATCATAACTATATTGACATATGGTTCCAAACAGTCATTAATTTGTAGCAACACACTCAAAGAAATTCATCTCTCATATTCAGGTACATGTCAAAGCATGTATTCCAAGTGTGCACATGATTTTATCTATCATCTTGATGTGTACATGGCTCCATTGGAAGTATTCCTATACTTGAAAAAGGTTTTATTCTCCAACAGTACTTGATACATTCCCAGTCAAAGAAATTCATCTCTCATATTTAGGAACATGTCAAAGAATGTATTCCAAGTGTGCACATTATTTTATCTATCATCTTGATGTGTACATGGCTCCATTGGAAGCATTCCTATACTTGAAAAAGGTTTTGTTTTTCTCAAGTAGAGTAGGAAAGTGAAAAAAAATAAAAAAGGGAAATAATATAATCTCAGATGAAAAACTCTCAGAGGCGTCTGAGATTGGATCACTTATTGAAAACCTCCAAGAGGCAGTCATTGGGTTGAAAAAAAAAAAGAAAAAAAAATTATCCTAGGTGAAAACCTCCTTTGAGGTGCCTAGGCAGACCTACTAGTGGAAAACCTCATAAAGGAAACTAGTAGGCCTTAAAAAATAAAATTCATTTCTCCATGTATTTCTCTCTAATGAATGCAAGTTCTCTCTAACCCTTGCAAGCAGAAAATAGCAAGTTGGCACAAAAAGAAAATTCGGTCAACACCCTAGTTAAAGGTAGTCAAAATTGGACTTCCTCCTCCCATGCTCAGAAGCTCCAAAAGGACCTCAAGAAAATTATCACATGCAGCTTCAGTCACAACATCAGTAGTAGCTTCAATATCACATGCAAAAACAAATCGATGGTAAGGCTTAGGTATGCAATTATCTAATCCTTTCTTTGAATCGGTTTAGCTTAATAAAACATTAAAAGTGTGAGAACAAAGTATTTTTATATAGCCAAAATCAGTAGCAAAGCAACCTTGGCTTTATCTAGCAACTAGCCTCACTTTTTCCACCAAGAAGAGGAACAATAAAAAGGTAAAAAGGACTTGCAAAAGTGGGTAGTAAGCATTTCATGTAATGGAAGACAAGTAGTGCCAAAGGGGTAACCAAGGGTGAACTCAGTTCACAAAAAAAGAACTGTGAGTTTATTCTACATGCATTTAAAAATAAAAATAAAAATAAAATAAAAGGTGGATCCACCACCTCTTGGCATGCAAAATACCTCCATGAAGCACCCACAAGAAGAAATACAATATTAGCAGGTGGAGCAACGCATGGGAAAATAAACAGAAAATGAAATAAGCTAGCATGCAGGAAAAACCATTAGGAAGGGAGGATGAATAGGTTTCTCAAAGGATGAGCAACAATATCAGTACGGGGTGATGGTGCACCTTTGAATTAGACATAAATTAAGGCCCATCTAACCTTTCTTAGGCCCATCTACTTTCCTTATGCACATGAAAATATATATTAAATCTCTCCTTCTGCACTTAATAATGTTTTCATATGATTTGATATGTTCTTCGGAAGGTTTAAAGGTAATTGCATATTTGTGCCTAATATTGGTTATTTTTGTAGAATATTGTGAGAATATTGGGAAAATTATGCAGATTTGGAGAAGGAGATGATTTAGGGACTTGCTCCCTATCACTGGAAGATCGAGATTGAAGAATAAATGAGCAAAATATCAGGAAATTGGGAAGAAATATTGGACAGATTCAAGGGGGTTTTCCACCCTCCTTAACTCTCAAAGGCTTCCAAAGGATCCTAATGAGATCCCCTCTGGCAATTTGAATTCCAGAGGTAGCCAAGAAACTCAAGACTAAGTGCACTCAAGCCATACTTCACTTGGAGTCAAGTGGACTCATTACCTATTTTTTAGGGAGCTGTTGGTAGCTGCCCTTGAGAATAAATAAAGCTATTCAAGAGCTAATTAGGGTCTATTACAGTGGATTCTGGTCCATTCAATGCATTCCATTCCATTTCATTTTCATTTTGTTCCATCACATGCCATTCATTTTCCATCCTATTAGTTTTTTGTTGTTTAAGACCTTCGGGATGTAATAATATTGTATTTTTAATGTAATGAGTATTCAGATGACTTTTCATTGATCTAATTATAGAGAATTGGGCTCGTGGGTTAGGGCCCAACCCATGTTCCTTAGCTTCTCTATTGTTTCCATTCCTTTCTTTCATGTCATTTAGCTAGTTTTTTTTCTTAGCATTTAGCTAGTTTGCTGGTATTTTTATTGATGTTTTAGTTGGTTCCCATTGTCTTTTTCTATAGATATAATATTCTTATCTACGATGTAGAATAACTGATAAACTCTATAAAATTGTGAGGAATTCTTCCCCTGTCATCTCTATCAATAGAGTTTGAGCATGGTAGACCTTCCCACAGGCCAAAAATTTCTTTCTGTTTGAGTTTAGGGTACAATTGCAGTACTATGTTTAGTCTTTCTTTCCATTGCTTTTATCACGCATTTCATATGTATTTCATGTTTAATCACAAGACGTATTATTAAAGCCCCAGAGCAGCTCAAGTGGCGTCTCCCAGCCTCATTTTCCACCTCTATGTTACACTTGAAAACACCTCTATTACGCTCGATTTCCCTCCTTTTCCCTTCCTATCAGTTGTCGCACCCTTTTTATTCATAGAAAAACATAAAATTTTGCATGTGCTCTTTTACCTTGGACTTTCTAGATTATCACATCTTGGCCATCGCAAAACCCCTTCCCTTTCCTTTTTCGTTCTTCAACATCTCAGTTATTTTCCATTTTCACCTCACCTTTACCTTTTTAACACAAAACGCTTGAAAAACCATCAAAACTTGACGTCTGCCTTTCCTCCTCGAAATCCCCACTACCGTACTTTGCTCATCGTAGATCGTAGTTTTCATTTGGTTCCTTTTAAGACTTACCGCTCCTAACACCGATTGTGATATTCTCTAGACTCTGCCACAACGCAAATCGCAATGTTTATCCTCGTCACATTTCACAATTTGCATTGCTTATTTTATTTTCTTTAACACTTATGGCTCCTTTCTGCCGATTGCGATATGATCAAAGCGCTCTGCCACCTTTCCTACTGCCACATCATCTAACTTATTGCATTTCGCATTTCATAGTTCTTTCCCATCGCATATTTTACATCACACCTTCCTCACGACTACGGTATCGCTTTCCCTCCAACTTTTTGATATTGCGATTGCGATATCACATTTTGCATGTCTCGGCTTTTATCCCGTCGCACTTCGTACTTCACAACTTTTTTTCCATCGCATCTCCGCCATCACAATTTTCAAATTATTCCGGTCCAAAGTATTTTTTTTCTATAATAAAGCTTTAATAAGGTTTAAACCCGCTCTTTTCACCTCTAAGCCTTGTTTCATGTGTTGAGCCCTCCATTATCACCTTTACCCCTTTCTTCTCCAAAGCTGCAAATCAACACTTTTTAAATTAGAATTAATTCATGGATAGCTTAGCTGCATGGCTAGAAGCATGGTAGATAGAGCATAAATTAAATTAGTTTCCTTCCCGTCATTTCCTTTCTGCAATTTAAATTAGTTTCTTTTCTGCCATTTCTTTTCAACAAGTTAATTAGTTTCCTTTCGTGTCATTTATTTTCAGAAATTTAGTTTAGTTTCCTTTCTGTCATTTCCTTTCTGCAATTTATTTTAGTTTCATTCAAGTGTGATACACTTCATTGATAACCCCCAGAAGTAGCACCCTTTCGTAGAGAGGAAGAGGATGACATGAGTAGAATGAATTTGTTGTGTATATAGCACTGTCACCTCCAAGTTTGTACGAACCCTAGGTTGATAAAGTAAAGTAGGGAAGCCCCTGGGAGTTACAACACTCTTGGTGCAATACCAAGGCTCACCACAATGTGTGTTTCCATTGAGTCTCCTCCACCCCCACCTCCTCCTACATCTCCACCTCCACCTCTACTTCATCACACTCATGTGCAGGAGAGTCACTATGTACAACCACACAGACTAGAAGTTGAGGTAAACTTGTTTATTTATAATATTTCAAAATTTTATTTTTTTAAGTTACATGCATGCTAATTAATTCATAGACTAATTATAATTCTTCTTTAACATTGTGTACACAGGCACATATGTAGAGTGGTGTTGAGGTAGCAACGATGTACCCGAATGAGTGGGATGTTGGGTGCGAAAGTGTTGCTGATGTGGGTCCATCACAAGCCCCAATTGTTGAGCCACATGCACGAGAGGTTTGAACCCAGATTGATCATATCCCCATCCTACCTACCTTTAATTTTTACTTGAGTGAGGTTAGTAGATTCATATGTAATTAAACGTGGTTCAAAATCATTTATTTATATATTTTTTATTTTGTAAATAATGATAATTAATTCGAATTTGAATGTTTTATATTGCAGTACTGAGATATGGATGCCATGTTTGACCAATGATCACACAGGGGTGTTGGTAATTAGACCACATAGTTTGTATATTTTCATATGGATAGTTTATGGATACATGAACACTATTCTAGTTTATGGATGCTTATTATTTCAATTTATGGATGTTCATTTAACGTAATTTATATATATTTTCATATGGAAAGTTTATTAACACATTCATTATTTCAGTTTATGGATATGAACTATTTCACTAGTTTAAAATAATTTCTATAGTGTAAATTTTATTAAAAAAGATAAAACATTAAAACTAATTAATTAAAAGATTAATATTTATATTTTAAAATATATTTTTACTTTGTATTTAATTAATTTTTATCATTCTCTCTGATGGGGTTGACAGAATTTGGATCAACGATGAGGTAGATGGTCAATACCTCCCTTCCCATGCAACACTAATGCAAGTTGAAGGTCTATAGATTGCTTCACTTGGCACCTAGCCAGTGAAGCTTTTGGAGGAACCCAGACATTTTAACTCCTTAAGCATAAAAAGGGAGATGGACTTTGGGTTAGGTGTGATAAGTGGCATGAGAGTCGAGAAGATAGTTTTAATTGTGGAATTGGGTGGCTTTTGGTCCAACCCGCTCAAGGATTTATGTAACTGGATTGGTTTATGTCGTTTTGAATATGGGGATATTGGGGCATTCAATGTTCCCAAGATGAAGCCAGAGCAAGTTATCTGGAACCTAAGCATTCAAAATTCAATTCATTCTTCAAACCTTTCCCTTCCGAACATGAGTGGTGCAAAGTTGGAGGGGGTTTCTTCGACCAATTTGTAGTCTTGAAACTTTGGTGGAAGTTTCTGGTGGAGGTTCATCTAGGAATTTCCGTGGAATTGAGGAAGAGTTGGGCATTCATAGCACAAGCTCTCAAATGGTGTGAAGTGTGATTTTGGTCAACTCTCCTAGAATTGTAGGTATTTAATCTTGGACTAATTTTCATTATATTATGGAGTTTCAATTATGGGGATTATTGTATTGAGTATGTGTCTTGTTGCGTGGGAACTTGAAATACTGTAGGGGGACAAGCATACCTTAGGGTGTGTAGTGTCTCCCCTCCCCCGCCCCTCCCCACTTCAGTCTCAAAGGAACTTTTCAATATAGATATGAAAGATCATGGGATTTTCTCACTGGAGGAAGTGGCTGGTTGTTTCTATCTGAGAAGTCTAGCTCATAGTAGAGTGGTGGGGTGGATTTTCTGCTCAGAGGTTGGCCATGTAGGAAAGGGTCATGGACTAGGCATTGTTGGGAATTCAGTAAGAGATGACATGAGTCCAAAAGGTGTTGGATATATTTGGTTAGTGGTGCTAAGTTTTTAGGGCCCAACTAATTGGAAGGTGGGGATAAATGGTATGCTAAGGTGGACTCGAATCCTCACATGTAGGTTCTCTGGTTCGAAATATTTTTGTAGAATTTTCTTGGCGGAAAATTAAGGATCCATGATTCTCCAACATGAAAGAACTCATCATGGAGGTGGTCATATATGTCAGACAGATGGTCATCATGTTGGGAAGGTGGGTGACAGAGAGGATCTCGGAAGCAGTTGGGAAACTCACCAGGAAGTGTTGAATTTCTACTGCCCTATGATGTTCTTAAAGCCCAAATTCATTAGCTGATAACCATGGTGGAGAAAATGGCTCTCAACAAACACAATGATCTCAACAATATCATCTCTTTCATAAATGATATCTAACATAACCAATGGAACATGTTGGAAAAAATGGTTTCTCTCCAACGAGGTCAGAAGAGGCTACAGGCGAGGGTTGACAACATTGAAGGTAGGATGGCCCATATGGAGGCTCATATTCATGAATAATTCCATCAACCATGTGGAGACAAAATGGACGAACCAAGGATAGGTAATCCTGCTGGTTGGTTATGGAAATTGGTGTATTTTGATCCTTGGTCAGATTTGGTCTCAGTTGGAAATCCTTGTTTGGTTGTTTAGATTTATTATGTTGTTATCTCTATATTTATCTAAGTATCATTCGACCATTAAGTATCATAGGAATGAGGCTAAATGTGTTTTGATTAGAATCTCATCACAATGTAATTTTAATTAATTAATAGAAATTTTCAACTTACAAAAAAAATCACTTTTATCATCCATTTTGTGATTATTTTTCAGTTATATGCTATACTAAAATTCTCTCCCTGGTATTGAAATATAAAATATTATAATAATTCCATATGTCATCAACTAAAAACTCCATGGTATAATATTTAACCATTATGTAGGACTCTCCATCAAACCATCTTAATATGATGCAAGTGATTTTGATACTTAAAATGAACTACAATCTATAATGTATCAATTTAATATTGATCATGGAAAGGATTACAAATATGCTTCATATTAGCTTGTAGAAAGTTTCTTTTAGTGCAATCAATGTATGTTATTAGAATGAAATAAATAAATTATTTGAATTCTAAAGTCATCCATATTATAATAATAAAAAATTATATGGAATTTTTTGCAACTCACCTATTTACCATTTTGGTCAACTCTTTTAAAATTACTTTAATAATTTACTTGAAATTTTGAATGATTCTACACATTTGAAATGCTACTAGTTATAATAATTTTTATTGACTAAAAGTATGCAGTTTCCATAATTGTGTTTATTCTACCATCATGAACTGATAATGATAAACTAGTTAAATAAATTAATATTTTTTATGTTTCCAAAAAAAAAAATAAACCTGTCATATGTATTGGAATTTAATATAACAAAAAATAATTAATGATATTTTTTTATAATTTTATATAATTTTATCAAATTTCTTAAATTTACTTGGCTATCCAAGTATTTCAATCAATTCCCTTTTAAACAAGGTGGGAAAAACTATCATAACTCAGTTGTCGACCTACCAGTGAGGACAACCATATTTTTCTACAATCTGTGAATGTAGGTTGACTCATCACCATTATTCACGGAAAACCACGCCACCTAGAATAACCCACAAGTGGTCCGTAAGTGGGCAGGCTTTCACTCCTACCAGATGCCTCTGGGTCTTGAGTCATTAACATGTTTCCTTAAGTCCGAAGAAGAAGATCTCTTATCTAAGCGTAAGAAGTTTTATGGGTATTTCAATCAATTCCTTACCTTAAGGTTCAATAAAAAAAGACAAATAAGATTGAAATATTTTTTATTCAATTTTGTTTCTTTTGAGGTTATCTACAAGAGATTATGTATGTATGTATGTATGTATGTATGTATGTATGTATGTATGTATGTATGTATATATATATATATATATATATATATATATATATATATATAGATACATATACATATACATATATGTATATGTATATATGTATATATGTATATATGTGTATGTGTATGTGTATGTGTATGTGTATGTGTATGTGTATCTATATATATATATATATATATATATACATATACATATACATATACATATACATATACATATAATTTGTTGCACATTTTACAATCCAATATGAAGCATGTGTGTAACTCTTTACATGATTTATATAAAATTGACATATGGCATTTGTTAATAACACAAAAATATTTCAATGTTGTTCATAACCTAGATAGTTGAGTTTCCATTTTAAGTGAAATAAAATTGTATCAACTTTATTGTTCTACTGAAATGTATTTTCTAGAACCCATTATGATGTATATCTATAAAATTTCTTCCATGCTAAACATGAATACAATACATGACATTTTTAAAAAAAAATGTAAGAAAATTTAATTAAATCTAAATCTAAATCCCTCTTGATTCTAAATTTTAATTAAATTTTAGTTAAGTCCCACTAGCACAATCGGTTGAGGATGGGGCTCATCAGAAGGGTGACCCAATATCAAACCTCATGAAGGTTGTTGCACACGTGCTAGGTAGAGGAGACAAGTTAAACACAGTTAGCTTAGTGCTGGTATGGCCCGGGTCGGGTGCAATCCCCGGGTCATTTTGATGGGTTAGAAGCCCTTGGGTTGTGGTTTCTAAGGCCACAAGTCAAGCCTAATGTAATCTCTGATGAACTCAGACCACTTGACAAACCCAAAAAAAAAAATTTAATTAAATTTTAGATCCCTCTCAATTGTAAATCTATGGGGTTCACGTAAGAATCCTATCCCTAAAAATAAAACCTCCTTGAAATTTGAAAAACTTTAGAAACTTAAGCACCTCAAGGAACATAAAACTTATAACATATTCACCATTATGAATCCATCATATCTATAAATATACTTTCATTTACTACAAATATATAGGAATGATACACCAAGACGGGTATGGGTGCATGGTGTGCTTTCATGGGGTATATGTAAATATACTTTCATATGGCTTCATTCTATGCTAAACATTTCCACGTTAATTTTAATTTTATTTCTCTATCATTTTATTCTTAGTAGCTAATATCAGAGGGTAACATTTCTCTATGACTTTTATTCACATTCAAAATTTAAAAATTATAAAATTATAAAAGAATTCAATTGTCACATTTCTAAATTAAAAAATTCATATGTTGATATCTTATACTATATTAGATTACACTTGAATACTATAGACTCAACTTTAGGGCTTTCCATTTTAATAATCTACTCATCTGGACAATGGGTGATAGGAATGAAAGTCTCGATAATACATTCATTATCAGATTTTGTCATCTTCCATCTCCTATGTTCATCTGCCTTTGCTTTGATCTTTGTGTGATTGATCTGATCTATTATGAATAGATTAATGTATTTGAAAGATATATATCATGGACATAAAATCTCTATAAATAATGTGACCACCTTATTTTTTAACATTTAAAAAAAATGACCCATCACAACCATGAAACCAATTTGGTATGTCAACTGTACATATTCATATAGTTGCACCAACCCACTTTTTACCTGTGTACATCACATCAAATAGTAGACCGCGTTCTCTTCATTTCCTAAGGTGAAAGTGAAAGAAAGGACATCACCTTCAACCAAAGTACATAATATGTATTATACATACATTTAAGATTTCAATTTATATATGAAATCGTTAATGATATATGCCACATACCTTCCCTTACAACATCAGAGAATCAATCATTATCAAGTGAAACGATAGCCTCTTTGGCATGCATCTCTTGTCATGTCAAAATTGGATTAGGTCCATTTGGATTAAGAGGGAAATATTTCCATCCTTTCATGTACCCATGTTTTTCATGTTAATAAATTATACATCCATCAACACCAATGCAAAACTAAAAAACATGTGAGTTTTATCGTCTCGATGGAAAATATTTCCCCCATTTCATTAATTTGAACTGAGTGCGATTTCTTTGTTCCTTCTATAGTATTACAATACCAATGAATGAATCCATTCACATCTACAAGTTCAACATTCTAGAAGAACCATAGTCCTAATAATTTTGTGACCTTCATGTCCTAAATGGGATCTGCACCAGTTGACCACCTCTAGTGATTATTTGAGTCGATATTCATCATGAATCATTTTGTACCTCCTAAGTGCTCGCTTCATATAAGAACCTACACCATCATGCTCACCCTTTCCATGTCGTGTTTCATAATAGCTCCAAGTGTGCTAATTTTTTGTCTCCTTGTGTATTTGACTCAACCAATAAAATTTGTGTGTTGACTTGAACTTCCCTACACAACCATATGACCATATCCAATTCTTTATAAATGATATTTCATTATTTTTTAATGATTCATAAATCATGTCAAATAAATTTTTCATGAATAATGTGTCATGTTCACGATCATCGTTGATGTAGAAGTGATACTCCTTAATCACATCAAGTGACTCATTAGTGCTATCCCCACTTTCAACATTCAATTGTGCATGTTTGTATATAACATGTATGCATATGGATTCTTGGTTCGAGTGATAATATTCACTTTGGATCTATGTCTTAGGGGGGAATGTGTAATTATACACAAAGTATACCACTGATAAGATTTTTCATGGTTGGAATACTTCACGAGAATGCTTAAATTCATAAGCTTGCCATCTGGACTTTAGTGAGTGTTTGAAATATTTATAAATATGTTTCAGAAATTCCCCCATGAATTCTAAAATAGGAATCTCATATCAACATTGTTGATCCTCCTAGTTTCCAGAGTTGAAGAAAATGGGTGATTTACCATGACATACTCATATCGCTTCCATGTGACCATGAGATTTGACATCCCCGATTGGTTGGGATCAATAGGAAATTTCTTATGGAATAATTCCAAATCACCACATTCAGTGCATCTTCTCCCACCTATACACATTTTCTAGTAAAAAAACTCTTCTGTCTCCCTTATGCACAATATTGATGAAAACAAAACATGCGTTGTAGGAGGAGGAGGGTCGTCATGATAGTTCTTCTTGCAAAAATTCCTAAAACATGTCACAATGAAGATGAAATTGAACGTGATATAGACAAAATAATGTGTCACATATTGTATTAGACCTAATAAACCATGGTTTCAATTTCTAAAACATCCATATGGATAAATTGACATGGGTATTTCTTTCCTGAAATTCCTCGAACAATGCAACTTGTGTCATTTCTATAATGTTCTTAGCATTATCTACATACTCGCCTTTAGATATGTAATGTTATACGACATTATTTCTATATGGAATAGCATGGGAATGGATCTCCCAAAACTCTACCACAATTGCTTTGATTCCTACTATAAGCCTGTCTCCGTAGGGTTTCCTAGTGATAAGAGACCAAAAAGAAACTTCATCATTTTCATTTACTTGAACTCTAAATTTGATACGCTTGTGAAATGTTTGTCTCTATACAAGGAGAAATTTTGACATTGTTGCCAATATTTTTTTTCTTGATGTACTTTGTGTTACTAACAATAGCAGTTGTAATTTTGCTACGAGAAAATCGAATATCATGTTTTACTGATTTTCCAAACATAGATAATTCCTTTGATATATTTCCAATGATATTCGTACATGTCTTCCGACTTTTAGCATCTTGGATACCCAAAAATTTTGCAGCATGTTTTAGCTTCTTATGTTTGATCAACCCATGCAGTATCTGAGCTTGTGAAACTACTGAATGTTTCTCAAAATATTTTTGAATGACGTTACTAACATGCTCTCTAATAGTGTGATCACTGATAAGCTCCCCAAGTTCCTCTCTAGTGCTTGCATCCAATTTTTTTGCAAACCTTCCACCCTTTTCCAAACCACTGCAACTCCTTCATATCCTATCAACTTGATAGGGCACATTTTTTTGCTTTAGTGGTTGATCAACATGATAGGGTACACCTTGTTCCTCTAGTGGTTTACCAACTTGATAGGGAACATTCTTTTCCTCATGTGGTTGATCAATTTCCATCCCTGCATAGTGTAATAAAAAATATAGAAGTGATTAAATCATAAGTATTTAATAGTAGATACACATGCTTATTTAATAAATCGTCATAGGTGGAAGGTCATGATATGATTGGTAGGGTATTGCCCCTGTTTTCCTTAGAATTTAGGTATATCCAAGGGAAACTTGGTTGGCATTGGGGGCCATTTTTTATTATGGGCGATGGGATCATTTGTGATTTTGTTCAAATCTAGGAGATTTAAGAAAGTGAAAAATTGTATCTTGTTGGTGTTAGCCATGATTTAATAACCTTGTGCGTTGGTGTTGGTATTAGTATTGGTACCTTGTGGGGTAGTATTAGTTGGAGTATGTTTCAGGGTGGGGATGGTTGGAGTACCCTCCACTGTAGTGTTTCTATTGCCCTAAGGTCTAGTGGTCGGGGTTCCTTGAGAGTAATTAGGTCCAAATAAGGTGGCTCCAAGAATGGATGTTCCAAACAAAGTGGCTTGGTCTTGTCTTCTACATCGAAATGGTGAGAGACCAAGCATTCCTTCTGGTAATGGTGGGAGATCTTGTAGGTGCCTAGAGTGACGGGTAAATCTTGGGTCCCCTATGGTGCCCTAATAATTTTATGGGAAAATATGGTGAGAGGAGTTTTCTTTCAGAAAACCAAATGTATCATGTACATAAGACAAAGCAAAAAATAAATGGTTAATTTTCCCTTTATTTCTAATGTGTGAAACAATCAACAAAAATGGAGTAATGAGGTTTTTGTATGAGAAAAAATATTAAAAAGACCTAACATCCTTCCACTCAAGTAGTAATTGGGCCTTGTGAATATTTTATAGTAGGTTACTAGGGCCATGTCTCGAAAGTACTAGTGACTCTTCCAAAAACAAAAAAAAACCAACCAAGGTATGAAGAGGGTTATAGTGGGGGGTATCGGGGTTACATCCCGAAATATTCGGTGATGCTTCCAATAGCTTAATCAAAATCACCTCCATGTGTAAGTTTTCTCGCACCCATGAACTATAGGGAATGATGCCCTAAATATTTTGTGACTAAGTTACCTACATCTAGTGGGAATGAGTGAATCTTAGCTTTCCGGTGTCAACTCTGGATCCAGAACCCCTTCCAAGTGTCAGAACACAACAAGGGGGTTGGTGATAATATGTCGTTTAAGCCTTTCCCCTTCATGGAATTCTTCTCATTATTGATTTTTTCACTAGATGGTGTAGGATTTGAAGTCACCCTAAAATACAACTTTTATGTTTTTGAATGAAAAAAAACCAAAAAAACTTAAGGGATGCCTACCCATGTGGTCCTACCTTGAACAATTAAATTATTTTGTGGCCCTTGTGGGGAATTTAATTGTTTCAAGTTAGGATTTATTTTAAAGGAGTATTTTTTTTGCTTAAGGTGTGACAAAATGTACACTCGAAAAAAACTAAGTAAAAAGATTCCAAAAGAGGATAGCCTTTGCAAAAAGTTTAAGAGAATTAGTATGTTCATGGATGGTTTGTGAAACATGGATAGTAGACATAGAAAGTGTTTGAATTACAATTATGTGGATATGCGGTGATCCTTTACAATTCCCCTAATTACATTATGCAATGTTTGCTCCTTGCGAAAGAAAAGATGTGCAGATAATGGGCCAATTACTTTTCCTAATCATGTTATTTGAGCATATAGGGAGATGGAAAATTAGTGCTTTGGGAAACATTATATTTCCATTACCAACTAAATTGAATTAAATAACTTGATATTTAATCCTTCCAAAATAACCATTTAAAATATCATTATACTTACCTTTTAATATGAATTTTCTTAATTTTTACTCAACTTAGACATGTTGATGCCTGGAACAAATCATAGGCACGTGAAACCATTATAGATTAAGTATATGAACGCATGTATTTCATCAAACCAAGCCATTGAAATAGCTCAAATTTTTTTCTTATGCATAAATCATGATTTAACTTCAAGGGATGCCACAATTGAGAACACCCAATAGAGGAACACACACATGGATAGAATTCATGTTGTATCATTCAAGATATGGAATCAATTTCTTTCCTTATAGCTAACATATAAAGTATGGTTTGATGTCTTTCTTTATAACTACCATCCAAATTGAATTGACTACTATGGATTGACGTATTTGGCGAGTAGGAAATTGTAATATGTCAAGAACGGTAATCAAGTATCTTGGATAAAAAATTATGTCCAAAGTTATCAAACATTTTTATGAAAAGCTAAAAAAAATTTTATAACGGGTTATTAAAGACTGAAATTTTATTAAAAGGATTAAAGTCTTATAATTTGTACGGGTATTTTTTCCTCAAATTTTGAAATGTTTATATAACAATGAAAATATGTTGTGTGCCTTGTAAATTGGGATCATAAATCACATTTCCCATGTTTTTGTGTCGACGTTTCAATTCTATAACAAGACTCATCGTCACACACAAAAACATTGCAATTTTGGTTTATGATCCGAATTTACAAGGCACAAAAAATCCTCACTACAAAACTCTCCAATCAATGGAAACGTTATTCTATAGTATTTTTTGATTGTATGTCATTTGATTTATTGTCATGAAAAGTGTGTAATAATTTTAGTTATATTATAAATTTCATTTGAAAGTTATAAAAGGGTTACGTAGTATTTATTTGTAATCCAAATTTATGTAAAGGATAATAAATTTGCATACTAGTTGAAGGTATGTAGTTTGAAAAATAGCTGCAAAGTCAATATACCTCTTTCTTAATCAATCTACTCCCACAAGCAATAATATCTCTTCACTCTCCCCACAACACATGTTTAAGAAAAGAAAAAACTTAACCATTTGGGCATAGGATTGAAGGGTGTGTGATAAAGGTGATATATTGTTCTATAACCCCAAAATAGGTTTGAAGCTTTCTTTGGTTTCACAAGAAGACACATTTACCAAGTGAAGCATTTGACCTTTTTCAAAATTACTTCTTCTTAGCAACAATTTTTCATTTCTTCAAAACACTATATAAATCCAAAATAGAAAGTGATCCCTACAAAAAGGATGGTATTACATTTTTGTTCATATATATCATTCACCAAACATTTCAATTAAAATCCAATGCCAAGTAAAAGGGATTGTGAGAAGATAAGGAAAAATAAAAGTAATTAAAAAAGAATAGGTGTTGGGAATACCATTAGAATAATTGGAGAACAAATAAAAACATAGAGAAGCCAGAGAGAGTGGATCAAAAATGAGAAGAGGATGAAGATAGAAAATTTGATGAAGAAGATATTGTATAATAATTTGCAAGGTTCTTGAATTAAATACTAATATAAATTAAAGTTTATATTCTTATAGAGGAAGTCTAAATACATATTGAGGGAATTATTACTAACTTAATGATATGGAGAATATTTTGAATTTGAGAGAATGAGATATTCTTGAAAAATAAAGCTAGTGATTACCAAATTGAAGGGCCAAGTTTATTTCTTGAGAGAATATATATATAAGATAATTTGAAACTAAAAAACATACAATACATAAATACACAATTCATACAAGAAAGGACCTATTCAACTAATTTTAAAGTGTGTTAATATTTTAAAATCATTATTTGAGATCAAATTAGTTGAATTTTTTTTTCTTCATTACAAGCACCATATCATTTAGTATTTTAAAATGTGTAATAACTTACTTATAGGAAGAAATTACCATAACTACAGAGAATTTCATAATTCCAAACAAAAAGTGGAAGAAGTGTGGGATGAGAAGTATGAGAAGACCATTGAAATTGTTGACAAAGAGAAAAAAAAAAATTGAGATAGAGGTTTTCGTGGATTTAGAGAAAAAGGAAGATGCTTCAAAGTCTTATCAACAATGGATGTACATTTTTATCATTTGTCATGAAGAGGGGCACAAGTGATTTAAGTGCTTTTTTCAGAGAATGCACATGGAAATTTTAGCACACTCAAGTGATTATTACTAGAATCATAGCAAGGTAATCTCTCTCGCATCATGCGGGAGGATCTCCTCTACCCTCGCATGCTCAGGATTACAAATTTTACTTGTCGTAGTGTTGGAAGCTCTTGTTTTTCAAATTCATGATGGATTTTCTCATCCGATTCACTGGGGAATTTATTATATGGATAATGGTGTTTGTGTGGAAGGATAGGGGCCATGATGGAACCTTGGTTGAAGGTCTTTTGACAATCAATCCATCGTCATCTGCAAATTTGGGTTAGTGAAAGGTTTCATCAAGGGTGGAGGAATTCATAAGTCCCTCTGTAGCACTTGGTTCGTGACTTGGGTTGGAAGTTTAAGGATCCCTAATATTCCTTGGAATTTGAATTGTGCCCATTTTGAAGGTGTTCAGATGGATTCTAACTCGAATTTTAGTTCTTCTTCCATGGATGGCCCTTGTTCTCACTGCTTGAATACCCACAAATCTCTCCATCAAGTTGACTATCAACTCCAAGTTAAAGTGTTTCAATTATCTCATGCTCAAATTGAAACTAGAAATAAATTATTGGCCCTCCATATCTATCTCTCTCGAGTGATGGATGAAGTGGATGCTCTCATAATCCTGGTCATGGAATTAAGGATTAGCTCTGAAGCTCAAGCTACAAAAAACATGCCAATGGATGACAAAGGAAGGCTGAAGATTCACCTCAACGAACCTGCTTAAGATGATGACTAAGTACACTTGTAAATTTTGTCAGAATGTAATCTTGATATCAAGGTTGAGTTAGCCATATGCAGATATGTGACAATGGTCTGATTAGTTTAATATAGTCTCCAAACTGTTATTTTTTCTAATGTCCAGTCTCTGGGTAATCAATCTAGTATGTCTTGGTGTCACTAGTCTAGCTTGCTCAAGTGGCATAATATATTGAATCGAGCTTAGTTTTGTTGTAATATGAAGATGTAACACCTAGGTACTAAAGTGGGATTGGGTGCATATTTCCAATAAATTTTACTCTTTTTTGTTTAAAAAAAAATAATTAATTCATGGATTTTTAAAACTTCAATCCATATTTAAGACATTTTCATAGTTGTATATTCATATCCCCTTTGTTGTGGAAGAAATATTTTTAGTTGTTATTTTATTCACTGAATTAATTTTATAACATTTAAACGCAATATTACAATTGAGGCAATAATTGGGACTATAATTATTTATTAAAATTTTAACTTTAATATTAGCGTGTTAATATATATCTATATATATATATATATATATATATATATATATATATATATATATATATATATGGGATGGTTGTTTCAATCAATTTTCTAAGTTGAAACAATTGAGATTAACAATAGAATATAATTTGTAACATTCAAAATTTTCTATGAGAATAGAAAACTTAAGTAACGATAAGTTTAATTGATGACATAAAAAATGTAATATAATACAAACATAGGATAAATGAACTAATTAAATAAACTAATATGATTGAAATTGTCACATTATCTTACGGTATTTATGCTAAGAATATTTTTACATTCAAGTTTATCAAAAGATCCATGAAAGGAGACTAGGATTACAATATTCAAAATGACCTAAAAATATCACACCAAAGGAGATAAAAGAAAGATAAAGGAATATGATTTAGGCTTAATAAAAAATAGTCCAAGAGGAAGACATTTTCTTAAAGATAAAGGAGTATGATTTAGGAATGATGAGAAATATTCCAAGGGGAAATTTTTTTCTTAAACAAGATTGTTATCCTTGAAAAATAATGTGCATTATAACAATGAGAATTAATAAACACATGAATAAGAGTTTGAGTACCCATTAGATCTTCATGAAAAGGTAGTCAATATCGAATTAATGCTAAGGTTAATAAGATATGAGAAGAATTCAATTATACCTACTACATATCTTGGTTAAGCGTAACAAAGTATACCAAAAAAATCCCAAGGAGTGGCCCAATACTATATCATGATCACAGCTTTAAGCTTACATTACACAGTACTTCTCCCAACATCACACGACCCAATGTTTATGTAGTTTATTCTCATTTTTGTAGACTTTAGAGATGTTACAAGTACTCAAGGGAAGTCCTTAATTGTTTTAGAATAAGATGAAGCAAAAAAAAGATTAAAATATTCCATTACAAACTAAACTCCCAAAATTAGATAAAGGTAACAACTTGATTCCATAACTTAAAAGAATTATTAACAGTTCACATTAATCATCTTAGGAAAAGACCTAACATGAAATATCTCATAAATTAAACATTATATTTCTATTATATGCCTAATATAATGTACTTATATTATAATTTTATAACAAGCTATATATAAAAATAATAAACACTTGATAAAATAACAATTTCAAATATAAATATCTTTAAAAATTGTTTTTTCTCAATAAAATCACTATATTACTTAACTTAGTCTTATTCATATCACATATTTATTATGTCTTTTAATAAAACATCTTCTTCGCTTTTTTTTTCATTTTTCTAAATAAAATTCTAATTTTAATATGAAAGAACCACTCAAACTTCCTTCTTTAATATTAAAAAACCTCATATATGCATTTATACATATTATCCTATAACAATAATTATCTTTACACTTTTTTCCCATATAAAATAAAGATAAATACACATAAATAATATAATACAATATAATATCGCTTTACTGTCGAACATAAAATCCTCATTAAATAGTATACTCATATTTACAATCATTATCTTTCATATTTACCATCATTGTTTCATAGAATGTGAGATTAATATTTATTATGTTATTTTAAATATCATTATTAATAAATAACCATGACTCAAGGTGGCTCGATTAAATCCTTTATAAAAGGACACGGTTTGTGGATGAACATATCTTGTAATGTATTATAACGAGGAGGTGATAGTTTTATATAGTAAGTGATTGGATTAACTTTGACATGGAACCAATAATCCACATATGATCCCAGTAACGAGGGGGTGGAGGTGATAATTTTATATATTAAGTGGTTGGATTAACTTTGACATGGAACCAATCATCCACATATGATCCTATTAATCCCAATAAAATATAAACTTACATTCTAATTGTAATGTTATTATACCAATTCTTGTTTGAGCAAATGTGGTATGACTAGGTATATGTATAAAATGCTACGCATAAGTATTATATCTTAGGAATTAGAAATTTAATTTGTAAATATTTAATTTATTTATTATTTCCACGTTGTTGTATTTTACTTATAAGTATTATATTTTAGGAAATAGAAATTTAATTTATTTATTATTGACAAGTTGTTGTCTAAAGAGATAGAAATAGATATGGTGATTTTGAAAATGTATTTTTATAATTTTAAAAAGAGATCTAAAGAGACAGAAATATTTTAGAAAATAGAAATTTAATTTATTTATTATTGACAAGTTGTTGTCTAAAAAGATAGAAATAGATATGGTGATTTTGAAAATGTATTTTTATAATTTTATAAAGAGATCTAAATAAATAGAAATATTTTAGGAAATAGAAATTTAATTTATTTATTATTGACAAGTTGTTGTCTAAAGAGATAGAAATAGATATGGAGATTTTGAAAATGTATTTTTATAATTTTATATAGAGATCTAAGGAGATAAAATTGATATGGTGATATTGAAAATATATTTTTATAATTTTATAAAGAGTGACATTTTTTCAAATGTATGTATATGTTTTTTGATAAAATATTATTTCATTTCTTTACTTTTCTTTGTATCTCAATATATATAGAATTTATGATGTGAGGATATTATATTTATTTTAAAGTTAGTATTGTCTAGATATTATATTTATTTTAAAGTTAGTATTGTCTTTCTCTCACACTTCTATGCTTATGATATTGTTTTTTTATGTTGGATTTTATTTAAATTTTTGTAATAGGTTATAAAATGTTAAATTATAGTTTTAAATTAATCAATTTATTAGATATAAGTTTAGTTAACAATATTTTTAAATATATAAATAAATATTTTGAAAAAACATTATGGTATGTATTTCATAATATATTTTTAAGATATTTTCAATTCTCCTTTATTTCAGTTTAGATGAATATTTTTCTACAAGTTTGAAAGCATTTTGATTTTCGTTCTCTTGGATGTATTCTACATGAAACATCAATATGAATAGCTT
The DNA here is from genome assembly GCA_034641835.2 of Pinus albicaulis. Lineage (NCBI taxonomy): Eukaryota > Viridiplantae > Streptophyta > Pinopsida > Pinales > Pinaceae > Pinus > Pinus albicaulis. Next base: position 617,683,094 of record CM076578.1, on the reverse strand, counting down.
TAATGAATTTACCATAAGATTTATTTGTTACACTTAACTAAATTTTTTTGACAAACTTAACCAAAATTATATGAATATCTAAATAAATGGCATCACTTAATTTTCACTCTCTTGGATGTATTGTGCATGAAGCTTCAATATAAATAGCTTTAATGAATTTACCATAAGTTTTATTTGTTACACTTACCTCAAATTTTTGACAAGCTCAACCAAAATTAGATGAATATTTAAATAAATGGCATCACTTAATTTAGAATTAGGTTTATTTCGTTTATTAGATTAGAGATCATAACAACCAGAATCATTAGAAGCTTAAAATTAAGATAATAGATATGATTGCTCATAGTAAACTTCTATTTACTAAATAGGAAATTATTTTAATATTTTATTTTAAATTTAAATTAATTTATACAATTTTAAATATTTTTTAATAATAAATATAGTTATTTGTTTTAAAAATTAATTAGTTATACAATAAATTAATTTATTTATTTCATATATATATATATATATATATACTTTCTCAAATTTCCTTAATAATAGAAAATTTATTTTTATGTATTTTTAATATTTAAAATAATTTAAATTATTGAAATTTTGAAAAGCAAATCAAGAGTAAATTTTATTTTATTGAAAAAATAAATTCAATAAAATATAAAAATGTTCATGTATTAATTTAGTTGTATTAATTTTGTTTTATTAAAAGAGTAATAAATAACTATATTAAAATAGAAACATGATGGAAGGTGCATTTTAAAAGTAGGTTATTTTAATGGATATTTTAGTAAACCAAAACAATATTCTTTAGTATGAGGGCATGGTGACAAAAATTTTTTAAGTGTAGAAGCATAGTTACACGAAGCCCTCAAAAAACATGAAATAGGATGTTGTAATGGGAGAACCCATAGATATATATTTATTAATACATATTTATTATATTTTGTGTTGGTTTTTTTTTTTTTTTTGTTAATTCCGTAGGACCTGACGTTTCTATTATTGATAGAAAGTTGCTAAATAAATACAACAATAAATTTGTGCCTCAACCTACCCGATGGGAAACCAGGTCTGTTGGCCATCTTAAAAAGTTAAAGGCCAACCAAAAGCGGTATTGTTTCATTCTAGCAGTAGCTGCAATTACTACTCGGTTATGTCCATAATATTTATATGAAGCAACAACTATAAGTTCGATTGACAAAATCATATAAAGCTGAAAACCAGCCCAAGGCCTATGCACCAAGAAAAAAGCTGGTGCTAGGGTCTCAGAGTCAGACCTCTACTCCCCACCACTACGTCGTCGTAACTGCTCCTCACCCACCCACTCTGCATACTCGCCGAGCTGGAGCCCTGCTGTCAGAGGCTCATGTCCTGCTTAATGTGATGAAGGTCAAAGAGGATGGAAGTATGAGCTTCCTGTTCCTTTATACTCATCAGAGCTTTGGCGAGAACACACTTAAACTTCCAGTACATCTTGACAGACTGTTGAAAAAGAGATACCCTTCCCCTAGTACTACCAGGGTCAGTGAGGAAATCCATCATATGTTGCTGCTGTTAAACCTTTACCTCATCATCAGAACTCTGCTTCTCCCATCCCTGTATCTTTTGTTGAATATGCGGAGGGGTATTAACTGTGTAGGTGTGGACCAAACTTTCAATAACCTATTCATTAGTTTTCCGACCTCTCTTGCTGGGTCGTGGGGAGACAGTGGATTGAGCAACCATCGCACTCTTCTTGTGGGCTAACGTTCTGGGTTTTTTCATGCTTACACCAGAGAAGCCTGTTAAATATAAATAGAGAAACATAGTAGAGCAGTGAGGAAGGGAAACAAAAATGTGCACCACAGCAGGAGCGGCCAGCTGCATGTTGGCAGAATGCAATAATCCGACCCATTGAGAGAATAAGCCAAAGAGCCCAACGAAGAACAGAGACAAAGGTAGAATTGACTGAATACCAATGTGCATACCCAGCAGATAAGAACAACAAATTGCACAATCCTTTGGAGGCACATGTAAACCAACAGGGCCGGTGTTACAGAAAACAAACCCCATGCTTTGAAACTAGAGACAATTATAATGAGATGTAAAGACAGAGGTTCGAGGCTAAAAATAGAGAAAACCCTGACGCTGAAAGCATTTCATGACACAAACAAGCCACCCATAGCAATCATCAAAAAGCATGCAGCAATATGATGAAAAATTGCAAGAGTGGTAAATAAAGCCAACATAAAACGCTTGAAGAACCCGGAACTTGAGACAAAGACAGGCAGGGAGACTTCTAAAGCGAGGTTCACCCGCCACATCTTCATGAAAAATACAGAAAGGCATGAATATACCTGAACCCATCTCCTTGGAGAATTGCAGTGCAGATTGCGAAGAAGAACCAGAGTTTAGAGTGAAGAAGAGAGACATAACATACCAAAACCTGCTCCTCTTGATCTGGAAGTGTGAGAACCCACTAAATAGCTGCTGTATCCAACTCGTAACACAAATTTGATGACCGTCGACACTGGTTGAAATGGAGGGAATGCAAAAAAGCATAAACCCCAATAGAAAATTACCTTGAATAGGTGTCGCATCAACGATTGGTGGCATAATAACTAAAGATCGTGCCCACATGCGGATGAGCGGTGCCTTGAGTGTGAAACTGACATCCAACTCATACCCTTAAATGCTTCTGATAGCCGGATCCCTGACCTGCTGTCTTTCCTCAAGGTGGCACCACGATCGGGGGTTATCTTGTAGATCTCTGTCAACAATGAGTTGCAAAGAGTGAAATTCAATATTCCAAGGCCTAGCAGAGGGTGTTATATCGAGATGTCTGTCAATATTTTGGCATCCCCAGTTTGCCAGATAATCCGTCGATTCATTACATGCTCACCGAATATGAGAAGGAATAATGTAATCCAACTGATTGACCAAGGTCTCAATATCTTGTAGTAAGGTTGTTGTGCGCCAAATTTTACTAATTTTATCCCAGTGTCTACCTTGTTGCAATTTAATCAAAGCTCCGATAACCATAGCAGAGTCTCCCTCAACAATGAGACGTTGGAAGTTTTCTCGTTTGGCTATGATTAACCCTTGTTGAAGGGAAGTTAGTTCAGCCTCATTATTTGTTACATAGACAAGATCCATAGCATATACTCTACAGACTGCACCTTGGGAGTTTCTAAAAACACCTCCGATGCCTGCTTGTCCTGGATTTCCTTTAGAGGCACCATCAAAATTAAGTTTGATAAAGCCTATATGAGGCGGCTACCAGGACTGATGGAAATTTTCCCGTGGAACTCTGAATTTCCAGAGGTTAATAGCTAGCATGTGGGAGTTGAGGTTTAAATTATGCAAGATTTATGCTTCAAGCCCATCTGCTTACCAATCATCTTCTAACCATTTTTCGACCAAGATAGTTTCTCTTATATTGGCAATCACCTTCTCCCATACCGTGTTATTGAGCTTTTCCTCACCTTTGAAGATTCGCGGATTCCGTTCCTTCCAAATATCCCAAATTAAGAACCCTAGTGCAAGTGTCCATGCTCGATTTAAAACAACACATTTATATCCGCCTTTTCACCAATTCAGTATTGTGGTAGTAATGCCAGAGGGATCACGATCAGAGTTCCTGAATGTGAATTCCAATATTCTCAAAAGGAGATCAACATATGCACAAGCCTATTAAAAATAAAGTTTCATAGTTTTGTTGGTTTGCCTACATATGAACACCGATGGGTCCCAGTATGCCTCTTCTACAAATTATCCCATCGTTAAATTCTTATGACTAAGAATCCGTAGGAAGTACTCCACTTTAGGCCATGGGTGGCGGGGACCAGATTTTCATCCAAATAGGAGAGTCATGATCATGGTGAATGTGAGCGTGAACTTTATAAGCCTCGTTGATTGTGAACATTCCAATAGTTTGATAACCCCAGTGGAGAATGTCAATACCGGTTTTGACTTTGATTTTTCTAGTGTTCAGCTCTCTGTCATAGTTATTCCATTGCTGGGTGTCTGGTGCACTAGGGCAAGCTTCTTTTGTTTTCCAAAGCCGCCATTGATTCTGCTGAGGTTGAGTCCAATAATTACAAATCAATCTATGATGTGGGGTATTGGTAAATAAGAAGAGTTCAGCAAGATCAAGTCCAGTAAATAATTTTTCGCGTTGTTGCCATGAATCCTCCCAAAAAAGTGCAGTTGTGCCTTCCCTTATTTCCCAGAAGCTATGCTATCGAATGAGAGATCTGTTAACCGCTCCAAGATTCCAAATTGCAGATCCTTTGGGGACAACATCAATTTTTAATTTTCTTGAAATTGAATGCAGCATCTCATACTTACTTTCCCAGATTTGCTTCCATAAGTCCTGTCCTCCCTGGAGCCACTGCCACCACATTTTTGCACCCATTACTTGGTTGACGATGAAGGGGTCACGGAGACCAAGACCCCCTGAAGATTTAGATTTAATCAACGTCTCCCATGACGTGAGAGCCCACTTCCGGCTATTTTGAGCTCCTTGCCATAAAAAAATTTTAAACAAACTCACCAATTGATTGCATATACTCTTCGGAGCAGCTCGACCTGAAAGTTGATATATAGGGATAGATTGCAGAATTGATTTTAATAATATTAATTTCCCAGGAACATTACGTACTCGAAATGCCCAATTGTGTAGTTTTTGTGCCATTTTTGTAAGGAGTTCTTTCCAATCTACAATTCTTACCTGGGTTTTACATAAAGGAATGCCCAAATATTTCATGGGAAAGGAGACAATACGAAAACCTAAGAGGCGGGAAAGATACACCTAACTATCATTGTTAACATTAAGAAAATAAACATGAGATTTATCATTGTTGACAAGAGTACCTGAAGCGGCCATAAAGATATCGAGGAGGTTAAGGATGGTTCTGATCTCTCAGACAGAAGCTTGGCAAAAGAGAAAAATATCATCAAAAAATTGTTGATGAGTCAAAGAAATATCAGGACCCCATAGCTTCAAGCCATGCAGCTTGCGTTCTGACAGATAGGCCTTGATTAACCAGCCCAGCCCTTCTACAGCTATGATAAATAGAAAAGGCGAAAGGGGGTCACCCTGCCTAAGGCCTCTTGAGATGTTAAAAGGCTGAGATGGAATGCCATTAAAAATAATAGAGAAATTCGGCGTGGAAATGAAGGAAAAAAGCCACTACAACCATCGCTGATCAAACCCAAAACCCTTGAGCACTGCGAGCAAATAAGACCAATTAATTCTATCATAAGCTTTAGCTAAATCCAATTTGATCATCATTCCTTTCACTTTTTTTAACTGCAGCGAATGAATTGCCTCTTGCGCTGTTACTATGCCATCCAGAATTTGCCTGCCTATAACAAATCCTGTTTTCTCCAGTGAAGTAAGCATCAGAAGAAGTGGTTTGAGTCTATTTACCATAACAGTGGAAAGAATTTTATAAATGACATTACAAAGCGCAATAGGTCGAAAACCCACTGGCGTATCCGCATGCTCCTGTTTTGAAATTAGAGTGATGAAGGTGGCATTGAGGGCTGGATAGACCTTACGATGTCTCCTAGATTCCTCAACCACGTCTGTTATATCCTTACCCATAAACTTCCAAGTTGCCTTAAAAAATTCAGCAGTGAAACAATCCGGTCCCGGAGCTTTATTCCTGGGTAGATGCATAACTGTTGCTTCAAATTCCTCCAGGCTTACTTCACGTAATAAGGCTAGATTATGCTCCCTTGTGATGATAGAGGGAATATGCTGTGTTATTTTGGCTATAGCATCCTCCCTATTTGGTAGGGGCTCTGTTAACAAATGTTGGAAATGATTTCTCAATTCCTATGCCATTTCCTCATGTTGAAACACACGATTCCCAGTGTGATCTTCAGAGAAAAAATTATATTATGCTGGCGATGCTACATCATTGTTTTGTCAAAAAAAGAAGTATTTCGCTCACCTTCCTGTAACCATTGAATTCGATATTTTTTCTTCCACAAAATCTCTTCTTATTTTCTGTGTTCTTCAAGACGGCTGAGAGTGAGACCTTCTTCTATGATCAAAGCTTAGGTTCGGCCATGCAATATCATTTTTTCCTACAGCTCTTTCATTTTTTCTTGTAGGCGAATCTGATCCTGATGGATATTGCCAAACTGTTCTTTATTCCACCTTTTTATTTCAGTTTTTAACTGTTTAAGCCTTAACTGAAACGAATGCATCGTATTTCTTCCAGAAATTAAATTCGTTTCCCACCATTGTTTGGATTTGTCAAGAAAATGAGGATCACGAAGCCAAAAAAGTTCAAATCGGAATGTTCGATTCATGGATCCAGCTCTGACATCAATATCAATACGAATAGGCCAATGATCAGATCCCATGGATGGTAAAATTTCCGCTTCATAGTACACATCAACGCTTACAAGTTCTTCCGAGGCCAGAAACCTATCCAAGTGAGAGGCTATTTGATGTCGCTCCCCTCGTCGATTATTCCAAGTGAATTTACCATTAACTGTTGGAATGTCGACCAGTTGGAGATCAGTGAGAAGGTCTCTGAATAACTCCATATCTAGATCTTCTCTCCTGGGCCCTCCTTTATTTTCATCTAAATTAAAATCATATTAAAGTCCCCTCCCAAGAGCCAATACTTTTCATGAAATAGCTGATTGAGATTGTGTATGTCATTAAGAAAACTCTGGCGCTCCCCGGGAATGGATGGTCCATACACTGCAGAGATAATGATCATTTCTTGAGAACCTATTTGTCTAAAATAACCTGATAGAATGTGAGGGAATGCGAGCCAACCTTCCACTGCAATTTCTGTCGTGTTTCAAAGAACTGCTATGCCACCTGAGGTACCTCGAGCGTCAATTTCCATTGACTCGTAATGGGGGTTAAAATTATGAAGGAGACTGCTCAGTTTACAGCCAGTGATTTTAGTTTCTTGAATTAACATAACTTGAGGTTTTTCAGATCTCAATTTCTCTTTTAAAAATCTTTGCTTGCCTTTACTATTAAGGCCGCGTATATTCCATGAAATAACTTTCATTGAGAAAACTTAGGAGTTTCTTGGAATATCATTTTTAACAGTAAGATCTTACCTGTATTTATCAGCATTTCCCCTACTAATTGTATGGATTCTTGCAAGGTTCTTCTACCTCGATTCTTCGGAGCTTTTAGAGGAGTAGGGGTTTTAGTGGCCTGTTCAACAGCTTGAACCTCCTTGTGTGCTTGCACTGTCAGATACCGTTCAAAGGTTTCTTTGTATAATTTTTTCTCCTCTAGAGGAATGAAGCGGTCATCAACATTTTTCCAATCACTCAGAAGACATTTGAGAACCCTTTCTTCAGCACTAACTTCCTCTCTATTCTGTTCAACATCCATAGGGATCTGATCTGTTGTCAAATCTGTTGTTGGACTCGGTTTAGTCTCTGCATTATCATCTATTGGTTTCCATTTTCCAGGCTAAGTTTTTTGAGTAAGAGGTTCCTCTACAGGGCTGCCTCCTTCCAGCTCTATGACTGGTGAGGCTGAATTTGATGGCGCACCTTCATCCTGTAGGACCTAGAACTGATTTGCTTGTTGAGTAGTCGACTTTTTCTGTACAGAGCTATTCAGTTGAGTACCGGAAGAACGATTATTTCTTGTTTTGGCCGTGACTGGAGTAAATCCGTCGGCCTCTGTCCGAGATTGCTCAGGGTTTGGAGGGTTCGGAACAAATTGTGCCTCTGGAATATTCAACAGGCAAGATTTATACAAATGGCCATATTCATGGCAGTGCCTACAACGAAACGGAATGTGCTCATAATCCAGAAGTTGATTCCAGATTTTACCCTCATATTCCAACTCTATCATTTCTGGTAATGGCTCTGAGATATTCATGTACACATAGATTCGAGCAAAAGAAGTATATCGGCCACGACGAGTGGTATCAGCTATTTTAACAAAATTTCCTAAAGAATTTCCTATGCCTTCCAGAATATCCGGAGCCCAAAAATCTATCGGAAGACCAAACAAACAAACCCAGATAGGGGCAACAATAAATTTCTCCTGGTCAGGGTTATAGCATTCTTCCCATTGTCTAATAAAAAGTCCTACATTTCTATAAAAGTAAGCACCGCCTTCAAAAATGTGCTATTTATCTAACAGATTAGTAAAAATAACAGTGAAAAAACCTTTAGCCCCAAATTTGAGGTCAATATGACCTTTGGGTTGCCACTTTATTTGAATCCATTTATGTAAATCCTTTTCTGTAGGCAAAACACCTATGAACTTATAGATTAAGGCATGGTCTTTCATATATCCTCAGTACTCAGTCAATGTTGTTGCTCGTATGGTAAATCTTGGCTGCTTAACTGATCTCGGCAAACATTGCCCTTTCGAACTAGCTTGCCATTCGGCTCCCAAGACTGGCATGGTTTGTGGAGTTCCACCACATTGCTGCTGCATGGAAGAACGTTCGCCAGTGGTGACATTACGAAAGGAAGGAGCTGCAGCTCCCCCCGTGAGGCGGCCGCCATAAACGAAGATCAGCCGCACAATGCAAGATGGCTGCAACTGCTATTAGATCAAACCCTAGTTGCCCTAGTTCTTGGAGTGCGTGCGATACATCTCTCCATCTTATATTTTGTGTTGCTTTTTATTAGTAAATAAAAACTATGATAGTTTGGAAATAGTATAATTGTAAAAATCAAATTATGGATTTTGTTTATTTTTGTTGTAAAATATATTGCCAACAATCCAATGGAAAGTGAGATGGTGGAGAATTTATGCATTCTGAGATTCAATATATATATTTTAATAAATCATTAATGATATTTTTATTAATATTTTCATCTCTTAAGCAATGTCAAGTTTCAACAATGCATTTATACATATATTAAATACATAATCAAAAGTGCATGTAAAGTGAGTAAAGGCATTTTGATCTTTTTTTCCAATGTACCAAATTGTTTCATTATGTATTGTGTTGTACTAGAAAAATTGCCTTCATGTGCTTGCACATTATACGTCACATATCAAAGTCAAACATTATAAGAACTCGTATTATGGAGTATTTGGTTGGCATTAAATTTTATTAGTTTTGCAAATAGGTTGATTTCAATTTTTTACATATATTACATATTTATGCTCTATGAATCAAATGCATTATTTAGAAATGGGAAAATGTTTCAAGTTAGATTTCATCACTTCTTTCGATTGTGTTTACATGGAACTCGATACTTTGGTTGACAAATTATCAAAAAAAGGACTCTAAATTTTAGGAAGGCTAGATTATTCTACTTGAGTTTAGAAATTGTTTTATTTTCAACATTTTTTTATTGGATTAGTTTATATGTAATATATTTAATAATTTTGTTTCAGTTCTAAATTCTATGATGGAATTTTATATGGCTTATACAACTCTTACATACTTAAAATAAAACTATATTGCTTATATTCCTTTATACTTTGATCCTATTCTATTCAATAACTCTATAACTCTTGCAATCAATCCCCTTCCAACTAAATTTATGCAAAACCATATCCCATACGACCCACATCCACAGGCCTTCGGAGTGTGGCGGTACCAGTTATACAAGGTCAGGTCATGGAATATCACGTAGCCCAGCTAGAGTTTATGATCAGAGGCTCAGTATTTAGCTAAACAAGAAAGTGCTCAAAAATGCTCCAAACCAAAATGACTAGATAGAGGTCGTCACTAGGATTCCAATGCAACTCGTTTCATCAAAATACGAGTTCGTATGAGTAATTTATGGTCCATTGTTCATTTTCTCAAACATGTGAAAATTGTGCAGAACAGTGACACATTGATGACTTGGCAGTACAATCAGCACCTCAGGAATATTCAAGGAATATTCTCTAGATTTTAGCCAGTGACACTGTGACAAGTGTCGAAATCATAATCGCCAATGTTTCTTGGGGAAGTTGAATTTTTCCTCCTAATCCTAAGTTGGAAATTTCTTCTATGGTGGATATTATTTTAATGGTGGAATTTTTGGGCCAATGGGGAAGGGCCATGTGGTGTAGATGGAGGCTGCCACATGCCCTGCCCCATGACAAGGTTGGATGGCATATTAATTTTTATGCGATTCGAAACCATATTCAAGTTGAATGGGGTGCATATATATGTTTTATTCCAAATTTTGAACCATAGTTAGGGGGCGCAACATATCAACAAACATATTATTCGCATATCAATTATAACCAAATTTTATTACTATGGTCGGATCCGAAGTTATGTGCAACAAAATTTTATGGTGGGGGTTAGGGTCGAACCCATGACCACCTGTGTAGAGCTCCAACGACTTACCACTATACCATCCACCGTTTTCCTTACCCTATAGGGACACCACCCCCATTTGAAGATTGAAACGTGTTGAGATTCGGGTTTGGAGGGGGTCAACCCCCTCCCACATGTCCGCGTGCTCAAAACCGTGACCAAAGACCATTTCTACGGGAGTTTAAATTTTTAAAATGAGTTTAAAGCCATTATTATTAATGCTAATGATGTCACTAATCTAGGTTAGCACCATAACCCGTGATTAGTGCTAAAAACACGCTTTGCGATAATCATGTATTAAATACACTTAAACTCGTGTTTATTGATAACTAAATGTGGATTATCTTAGTGGTGCTTTTGGTGGAACCACTAGATGCATCGGAATCTCAACATTTAGTGGAGTTAACTAGCTAACTTCCAGAATTAGTGGAGAAAAACTAGGAAAATTTGGTTTTGCCATAAGAGACGCAATTTTCGACCAATTTTGGCTCAAGAAGAGTCATTCTTGGGATATTTTGATGTTTTGGAGCCATTAGAGTAGGTTGCAGAGGCAAGAAGAGACTATAAATAGCACTATTTCACAATTGAATCTAATACAAAGGCCCACACTATGAAGCTAGACCAAGGAGATGTAGCCCAGGAGGGGTGAACTCCTTCATCAAAAACTTGTGTATTTGTCTCTATTATTTTTTCTTGTTGTTTTTTTATATTTTGTTGTTCAACATTGGATTTTTGTGCTTTTAATTTCATGAAATACACTTAATCTCATCAATTTTAATGAATTGTCAATCATAAGCACATGTATAAACCCTTGTATAAGAAGGAAACCAAATCACTTTCATGTTAATTCTGAAACTGATATTAGCACATCATTAACTAAAAATCAACTTCAGATCAAGTTGGTATAAGAGCACAAGGTTTCTAAAGGTTATTTTCTTGCTTTGCTGGAGATTGTGCAAGAAGGGTTTTAATAGTTGTGATTTTGCGATGCTTACAAGGTTGAAGTTGCAGAGAGGAGAAGGTGAGCTATTGGTTGCTATTCCTAAAATTAGAAAAAGAATAAAGAGAGCCAAGAAATCATCATCTTCACCCAAAGTTCCACTCAAAGCTGCACTTGAAGCACCTCAAGTTCCTTCTTTAATATTAAAAAACCTCATATATGCATTTATACATATTATCCTATAACAATAGTTATCTTTACACTATTTTCCCATATAAAATAAAGATAAATACACATAAATAATATAATACAATATAATATCGTTTTACTGTCGAACATAAAATCCTCATTAAATAGTATACTCATATTTACAATCATTATATTTCATATTTACCATCACTGTTTCATAGAATGTGAGATTAATATTTATTATGTTATTTTAAATATCATTATTAATAAATAACCATGACTCAGGGTGGCTCGATTAAATCCTTTATAAAAGGACACGGTTTGTGGATGAACATATCTTGTAATGTATTATAACGAGGAGGTGATAGTTTTATATATTAAGTGATTGGATTAACTTTGACATGGAACCAATAATCCACATATGATCCTATTAATCCCAATAAAATATAAACTTACATTCTAATTGTAATGTTATTATACCAATTCTTGTTTGAGCAAATGTGGTATGACTAGGTATATGTATAAAATGCTACGCATAAGTATTATATCTTAGGAAATAGAAATTTAATTTGTAAATATTTAATTTATTTATTATTTACAAGTTGTTGTATTTTAAAATAGAAATTTAATTTATTTATTATTGACAAGTTGTTGTCTAAAGAGATAGAAAAAGAGATAGAAATAGATATAGTGATTTTGAAAATGTATTTTTATAATTTTAAAAAGAGATCTAAAGAGATAGAAATATTTTAGAAAATAGAAATTTAATTTATTTATTATTGACAAGTTGTTGTCTAAAAAGATAGAAATAGATATGGTGATTTTGAAAATGTATTTTTATAATTTTATAAAGAGATCTAGAGAAATAGAAATATTTTAGAAAATAGAAATTTAATTTATTTATTATTGACAAGTTGTTGTCTAAAGAGATAGAAATAGATATGGAGATTTTGAAAATGTATTTTTATAATTTTATATAGAGATCTAATGAGATAGAAATAGATATGGTGATATTGAAAATATATTTTTATAATTTTATAGAGAGTGACATTTTTTCAAATGTACATATATGTATGTATATGTTTTTTGATAAAATATTATTTCATTTCTTTACTTTTCTTTGTATCTCAATATATATAGAATTTATGATGTGAGGATATTATATTTATTTTAAAGTTAGTATTGTCTTTCTCTCACACTTCTATGCTTATGATATTGTTTTTTTTATGTTGGATTTTATTTAAATTTTTGTAATAGGTTATAAAATGTTAAATTATAGTTTTAAATTAATCAATTTATTAGATATAAGTTTAGTTAACAATATTTTTAAATATATAAATAAATATTTTGAAAAAACTTTATGGTATGTATTTCATAATATATTTTTAAGATATTTTCAATTCTCCTTTATTTCAGTTTAGATGAATATTTTTCTACAAGTTTGAAAGCATTTTGATTTTCGTTCTCTTGGATGTATTCTACATGAAACATCAATATGAATAGCTTTAATGAATTTACCATAAGATTTATTTATTACACTTAACTAAATTTTTTTGACAAACTTAACCAAAATTATATGAATATCTAAATAAATGGCATCACTTAATTTTCACTCTCTTGGATGTATTGTGCATGAAGCATCAATATAAATAGCTTTAATGAATTTACCATAAGTTTTATTTGTTACACTTACCTCAAATTTTTGACAAGCTCAACCAAAATTAGATGAATATTTAAATAAATGGCATCACTTAATTTAGAATTAGGTTTATTTCGTTTATTAGATTAGAGATCATAACAACCAGAATCATTAGAAGCTTAAAATTAAGATAATAGATATGATTGCTCATAGTAAACTTCTATTTACTAAATAGGAAATTATTTTAATATTTTATTTTAAATTTAAATTAATTTATACAATTTTAAATATTTTTTAATAATAAATATAGTTATTTGTTTTAAAAATTAATTAGTTATACAATAAATTAATTTATTTATTTCATATATATATATATATATATATATATATATATATATATATATATATATATATATATATATATATATACTTTCTCAAATTTCCTTAATAATAGAAAATTTATTTTTATGTATTTTTAATATTTAAAATAATTTAAATTATTGAAATTTTGAAAAGCAAATCAAGAGTAAATTTTATTTTATTGAAAAAATAAATTCAATAAAATATAAAAATGTTCATGTATCAATTTAGTTGTATTAATTTTGTTTTTATTAAACGAGTAAGATATAACTATATTAAAATAGAAACATGATGGAAGGTGCATTTTAAAAGTAGGTTATCTTAATGGATATTTTAGTAAACCAAAACAATATTCTTTAGTATGAGGGCATGGTGACAAATGTTTTTTAAGTGTAGAAGCATAGTTACACGAAGCCCTCAAAAAACATGAAATAGGATGTTGTAATGGGAGAACCCATAGATATATATTTATTAATACATATTTATTATATTTTGTGCTGGTTTTTTCTTTTGTTAATTCCGTAGGACCTGACTTTTTCTATTATGTAGAGCAAGTTGCTAAATAAATACAACAAAAATTTTGTGCCTCAACCTGCCCGAAGGAAACCAGGTCTGTTGGCCATCTTAAAATGTTAAAAGCCAACCAAAATCGGTACTGTTTCAGTCTATCAGTAGCGGCAAGTACTACTTGGCTATGTCGATAATATTTACATATGAAGCAACAACTATAAGTTCGATTGACAAAAATCATACAAAAGCTAGAAAACTAAACAATGTCTATCCATCCGAAGAATCCACTAGTGTTGGGTCTTTAGCTGAGGACCCAGGCATCTCCACCCACTACGTCGCTCGCAACTACTCCTCAATTCGTCCAATTCTGGCATTCTGTTGCATTTGAGTCTTTATCATTGAGCTCATGTCCTGCTTAATGTGATGAAGGTCAAAGACGATGGAAGTATGAGCTTCCTGTTCCTTCATGCTCATCAGAGCTTTGGCGAGAACACACTTAAACTTCCAGTACATCTTGACAGATTGTTGAAAAAGAGAGACCCTTCCCCTAGTACTACCAGGGTCAGTGAGGAAATCCATCATATGTTGCTGCTGTTGAACCTCTACCTCATCATCAGAACTCTGCTTCTCCCATCCCTGTATCTTTTGTTGAATATGTGGAGGGGTATTAACTGTGTAGGTGTGGACCAAACTTTCAATAACCTGTTCATTAGTGTTCCAACCTCTCTTGCTGGGTCTTGGGGAGACAGTGGCTTGAGCAACCATCGCACTCTTCTTGTGGGCTGACGTTATGGGTTTTATCATGCTTACACCAGAGAAGCCTATTAAATATAAATAGATAAACAGAGTAGATCGGTGAGGAAAGGAAACAAAAATGTGCACCACAGCAGGAGCAGCCAGCTGCATGTTGGCAGAATGCAATAATCCGACCCATTGAGAGAATAAGCCAAAGAGCCCAGCGAAGAAAAGAGACAAAGGTAGAATTGACTGAATACCAATGTGCATACCCAGCAGATAAGAACAACAAATTGCACAATCCTTTGGAGGCACATGTAAACCAAGAGGGTTGGTGTTACAGAAAACAAACCCCATGCTTTGAAACTAGAGATAATTATAATGAGATGTAAAGACACAGGTTCGAGGCTAAAAATAGAGAAAACCCTGATGCCGAAATCATTTCATGACACAAACAAGCCACCCATAGCAATCATCAAAAAGCATGCAGCAATATGATGAAAAATTGCAAGAGTGGCAAATAAATCCAACATAAAACGCTTGAAGAACCCGGAACTTGAGACAAAGACAGGTAGGGGGACTTCTAAAGCAAGGTTCAACTGCCACATCTTCATGAAAAATATAGAAAGGCATGAATATACCCGAACCCATCTCTTTGGAAAATTGCAGTGCAGATTGCAAAGAAGAACCAGAGTTTAGAGTGAAGAAGAGAGACATAACATACCAAAACCCGCTCCTCTTGATCTGGAAGTGTGAGAACCCACTAAATAGCTGATGTATCCAACTCCTAACACCACTTTGATGACCGTCGACACTGGTTGAAATGGAGGGAATGCAGAAAAGCATAAACCCCGATAGAAAAATACCTTGAATAGGTGTCGCATCAACGATTGGTGGCATAATAAATAAAGATCATGCCCACATGCGGATGAGCGGTGCCTTGAGTGTGAAACTGAAATCCAACTCATACCCTTAAATGCTTCTGATAGCCGGATCCCTGACCCGCTGTCTTTCCTAGAGGTGGCACCTCGATCGGGGGTTATCTTGTAGATCTCTGTCAACAATGAGTTGCAAAGAGTGAAATTCAATATTCCAAGGCCTAGAAGAGGGTGTTATATCGAGATGTCTATCAAGATTTTGACATCCCTAGTTTTCTAGATAATCCACCGCTTCATTACATTCTCACTGAATATGAGAAGGAATAATGTAATCCAATTGATTGACCAAGGTCTCAATATCTTGTAGTAAGGTTGCTCTGCGCCAAATTTTACTAATTTTATCCCAGTGTCTACCTTGTTGCAATTTAGTCAGAGCTCCGATAACCATAGCAGAGTCTCCCTCAACAATGAGACGTTGGAAGTTTTCTCGTTTGGCTATGATTAACCCTTGTTGAAGAGAAGTCAGTTCAGCCTCATTATTTGTTGCATAGCCAAGATCCATAGCATATACTCTACAGACTACACCTTGGGAGTTTCTAAAAACACCTCTGATGCCTGCTTGTCCTGGATTGCCTTTAGAGGCACCATCAAAATTAAGTTTGATAAAGCCTATGTGAGGCGGCTACCAGGACTGATGGAAATTTTTCCGTGGAACTCTAAATTTCCAGAGGTTAATAGCTAGCATGTGGGAGTTGAGGTTTAAATTATGCAATATTTGTGCTTCAAGCCCATCTGCTTACCAATCATCTTCTAACCATTTTTCGACCAAGATAGTTTCTCTTATATTGGCAATCACCTTCTCCCATTCCGTGTTATTGAGCTTTTCCTCACCTTTGAAGATCTGTTGATTGCATTCCTTCCAAATATCCCAAATTAAGAACCCTAGTGCAAGTGTCCATGCTCGATTTAAAACAACACATTTATATCCGCCTTTTCACCAATTCAGTATTGTGGTAGTAATGCCAGAGGGATCACGATCAGATTGCCTGAATGTGAATTCCAATATTCTCCAAAGGAGATCAACATATGCACAGCTATTAAAAAGATGCTTGATAGTTTTGTTGGCTTGCCTGCATAAGGAACAGACCGATGGCCCATACATACCTCTCTTCTACAAATTATCCCACGTTAAAATTTTCTTATGACTAAGAATCCAGAGGAAGTACTCCACTTTAGGCCAGTGGTGCATGGACCAGATTTTCGTCCAAATAGGAGAGTCATGATCATGGTGAATGCGAGCATGAAATTTATAAGCCTCTTTGATTGTGAACATTCCAATAGTTTGATAACCCTAGCGGAGAATGTCAGTACCGATTTTGACTTTGATTTTTCTAGTGTTCAGCTCTCTGTCATAGTTATTCCATTGCAGGGTGTCTGGCGCACCAGGGCAAGCTTCTTTTGTTTTCCAATGCCGCCATTGATTTTTCTGAGGTTGAGTCCAATAATTACAAATCAATCTATGATGTGGGGTATTGGTAAATAAGAAGAGTTTAGCAAGCTCAAGTCGAGTAAATAATTTTTCGCGTTGTTGCCACGAATCCTCCCAAAAAAGTGCAGTTGTGCCTTCCCTTATTTCCCAGAAGTTATGCTGTTGAATGAGAGATCTGTTAACTGCTCCAAGATTCCAAATTGCAGATCCTTTGGGGACAACATCAATTTTTAATTTTCCTGAAATTGAATGCAGCATCTCATACTTACTTTCCCATACTTGCTTCCATAAGTCCTGTCCTCCCTGGAGCCACTGCCACCACAGTTTTGTACCCATTACTTGGTTGAGGATGAAGGGGTCACGGAGACCAAGACCCCCTAAAGATTTAGATTTAATCAACGTCTCCCATGACGTGAGAGCCCACTTCCGACTATTTTGAGCTCCTTGCCATAAAAAAATTTTAAACAAACTCACCAATTGATTGCATATACTCTTCGGAGCAGCTCGACCTGAAAGTTGATATATAGGGATAGATTGCAGAACTGATTTTAATAACATTAATTTCCCAGGAACATTAAGTACTCGAAATGCCTAATTGTGTAGTTTTTGTGCCATTTTTGTAAGGATTTATTTCCAATCTGCAATTCTTAACTGGGTTTTACATAAAGGAATGCCAAAAAAATTTCATGGGAAAGGAGCCAATACGAAAACCTAAGAGGTGGGCAAGATACACCTAACTATCATTGTTAACATTAAAAAAATAAACATGAGATTTATCATTGTTGACAAGAGTACCTGAAGCAGCCATAAAGATATCGAGGAGTTTAAGGATGGTTCTGATATCTCAGACAGAAGCTTGGCAAAAGAGAAAAATATCATCAACAAATTGTTGATGAGTCAAAGAAATATCAGGACCCCATAGTTTCAAGCCATGCAGCTTGCGTTCTGACAGATAGGCCTTGATTAACCGGCCCATCCCTTCTGCAGCTATGATAAATAGAAAAGGCGACAGGGGGTCGCCCTGCCTAAGGCCTCTTGAGATATTAAAAGGATGAGATGGAATGCCATTAAGAAGAATAGAGAAATTCAGTGTGGAAATGAAGGAAAAAAGCCACTACAACCATCACTGATCAAACCCAAAACCCTTGAGCACTGCTAGCAGATAAGACCAATTAATTCTATCATAAGCTTTAGCTAAATCCAATTTGATCAGCATTCCTTTCACTTTTTTTAACTGCAGTGAATGAATTGCCTCTTGCACTGTTACTATGCCATCCAGAATTTTCCTTCCTATAACAAATCCTGTTTTCTCCGGTGAAATAAGCATCAGAAGAAGTGGTTTGAGTCTATTTACCATAATAGTGGAAAGAATTTTATAAATGACATTACAAAGCGCAATAGGTCGATAACCCACTAGTGTATCGGCATGCTCCTGTTTCGAAATTAGAGTGATGAAGGTGGCATTGAGGGCTGGATAGACCTTACAATGTCTCCTAGATTCCTCAACCACGTCCTTTATATCCTTACCCATAAACTTCCAAGTTGCCTTAAAAAATTCAGCAGTGAAACAATCCGGTCCCGGAGCTTTATTCCTTGGTAGATGCATAACTGTTGCTTCAACTTCCTCCAGGCTTACTTCACGTAATAAGGCTAGATTATGCTCCCTTGTGATGATGGAGGGAATATGCTGTGTTATTTTTGCTATAGCATCCTCCCTATTTGGTAGGGGCTCTATTAACAAATGTTGGAAATGATTTCTCAATTCCTATGCCATTTCCTCATGTTGAAACACACGATTCCCATTGTGATATTTCAGAGAAAAAATTCTATTATGCTGGTGATGCTACATCATTGTTTTGTGAAAAAAAGAAGTATTTCTCTCACCTTCCCGCAGCCATTGAATTCGATATTTTTTCTTCCACAAAATCTCTTATTATTTTCTGTGTTCTTCAAGACGGCTGAGAGTGAGACCTTCTTCTATGATCAAAGCTTAGGTTCGGCCATGCAATATCATTTGTTGCTGCAGCTCTTTCATTTTTTCTTGTAGGAAAATCTGATCCTGATGGATAGTGCCAAACTGTTCTTTATTCCACCTTTTTATTTCAGTTTTTAATTGTTTAAGCCTTAACTGAAATGAATGCATCGTATTTCTTCCAGAAATTAAATTCGTTTCCCACCATTGTTTGGATTTTTCAAGAAAATGAGGATCACGAAGCCAAAAAAGTTCAAATCGGAATGGTCGATTCATTGGTCCAGCTCTGACATCAATATCAATATGAATAGGCCAATGATCAAATCCCAAGGATGGTAAAATTTCCGCTTCATAGTACACATCAAGGCTTACTAGTTCTTCCGAGGCCAGAAACCTATCCAAGCGAGAGGCTATTTGATGTCGCTCCCCTCGTCGATTATTCCAAGTGAATTTACCATTAACTGTTGGAATGTCGACCAGATGGAGATCAGTGAGAAGGTCTCTGAATAACTCCATATCTGGATCTTCTCTCCTGAGCCCTCCTTTCTTTTCATCTAAATTTAAAATCATATTAAAGTCCCCTCCAAAGAGCCAATACTTTTCATGAAATAGCTGATTGAGATTGTGTATGTCATTAAGAAAACTCTGGCGCTCCCTGAGAATGGATGGTCCATACACTGCAGAGATAAGGATCGTTTCTTGAGAACCTATTTGTCTAAAATAACCTGATAGAATGTGAGGGAATTCGAGCCAACCTTCCACTGCAATTTTTGTCGTGTTCCAAAGAACTGCTATGCCACCTGAGGTACCTCGAGCGTCAATTGCCATTGACTCATAATGGGGGTTAAAATTATGAAGGAGATTGCTCAGTTTACACCAGTGATTTTAGTTTCTTGAATTAACATAACTTGAGGTTTTTCAGATCTCAATTTCTCTTTTAAAAATCTTTTCTTGCCTTTACTATTAAGGCCGCGTATATTCCATGAAATAACTTTCATTGAGAAAACTTAGGAGTTTCTTGGAATATCATTTTTAACAGTAAGATCTTACCTGTATTTATCATCATTTCCCCTACTAATTGTATGGATTCTTGCAAGGTTCTTCTACCTCTCTTCTTCGGAGCTTTTGGAGGAGTAGGGGATTTAGTGGCCTATTCCATAGCTTGAACCTCCTTGTGTGCTTGCACTGTCAGATACCGTTCAAAGGTTTCTTTGTATAATTGTTTCTCCTCTAGAGGAATGAAGCGGTCATCAACATTTTTCCAATCACTCAGAAGACATTTGAGAACCCTTTCTTCGACCCTAAGTTCCTCTCTATTCTGTTAAACATCCATAGGGATCTGATCTGTTGTCAAATCCGTTGTTGGACTCGGTTTAGTCTCTGCATTATCCTCTATTGGTTTCCGTTTTCCAGGCTAAGTTTTTTGAGTAAGAGGTTCCTCTACAGGGCTGCCTCCTTCCAGCTCTATGACTGGTGAGGCTGAATTTGATGGCGCGCCTTCATCCTATAGGACCTAGAACCAATATGCTTGTTGAGTAGTCGACTTTTTCTGTACAGAGCTATTCAGTTGAGTACCGGAAGAACGATTATTTCTTGTTTTGGCCGTGACTGGAGTAAATCTGTCGTCCTCTGTCCGAGATTGCTCAGGGTTTGGAGGGTTCGGAACAAATTGTGCCTCTGGAATATTCAACAGGAACGATTTATACAGATGGCCATATTCATGGCAGCGCCTACAACGAAACGGAATGTGCTCATAATCCAGAAGTTGATTCCAGATTTTACCCTCATATTCCAACTCTATCATTTCTGGTAATGGCTCTGAGATATTCATGTATAAACAGATTCGAGAAAAAGAAGTATATTGGCTACAACGAGTGGTATCAGCTATTTTAACAAAATTTCCTAAAGAATTTCCTATGCCTTCCAGAATATCTGGAGCCCAAAAATCTATCAGAAGACCAAACAAACGAACCCAGACAGGGGCAACAATAAATTGCTCCTGGTCAGGGTTATAGCATTCTTCCCATTTTCTAATAAAAAGTCCTACATTGCTATAAAAGTAAGGACCGCCTTCAAAAATGCGCTCTTTATCTAACAGATTAGTAAAAATAACAGTGAAAAAACCTTTAGCCCCAAATTTGAGGTCAATATGACCTTTGGGTTGCCACTTTATTTGAATCCATTTATGTAAATCCTTTTCTATAGGCCAAACACCTATGAACTTATAGATTAAGGCATGGTCTTTCATATATCCTCGGTACTCAGTCAATGTTGTTGCTCGTATGGTAAATCTTGGCTTCTTAACTGATCTCGGCAAACATTGCCCTTTCGAACTAGCTTGCCATTCGGCTCCCAAGACTGGCATGGTTTGTGGAGTTCCACCGCATTGCTGCTGTGTGGAAGAACGTTCGCCAGTGGTGACATTACGAAAGGAGGGGGCTGTAGCTCCCCCCCTGAAGCAGCCGCCATAAACAAAGACCAGCCGCACAATGCAAGATGGCTGCAACTAATATTGGATCAAACCTTAGTTGCCCTAGTTCTTGGAGCGCGTGCGATACATCTCTCCATATTATATTTTGTGTTGGTTTTTATTGGTAAATAAAAACTATGATATTTTGGAAATAATATAATTGTAAAAATCAAATTATGGATTTAGTTTATTTTTATTGTAAAATATATTGCCAACAATCCAATGGAAAGTGAGATGGTGGAGACTTTATGCATTATGAGATTCAATATATATATTTTAATAAATCATTAATGATATTTTTATTAATATTTTCATCTCTTAAGCAATGTCAAGTTTCAACAATGCATTGATACATATATTAAATACATAATCAAAAGTGCATGTAAAGTGAGTAAAGGCATTTTGATTTTTTTTTCCAATGTACCAAATTGTTTCATTATGTATTGTGTTGTACTAGAAAAATTGTCTTCATGTGCTTGCACATTATATGTCACATATCAAAGTCAAACATTATAAGAACTCGTATTATGGAGTATTTGGTTGGCATTAAATTTTATTAGTTTTGCAAATAGGTTGATTTCAAATTTTTACATATATTACATATTTATGCTCTATGAATCAAATGCATTATTTAGAAATGGGAAAATGTTTCAAGTTAGATTTCATCACTTCTTTCGATTGTTTTTACATGGAACTCGATACTTTGGTTGACAAATTATCAAAAAAAGGACTCTAAATTTTAGGAAGGCTAGATTATTCTACTTGAGTTTAGAAATTGTTTTCTTGTCAACATTTTTTTATTGGATTAGTTTATATGTAATATATTTAATAATTTTGTTTCAGTTCTAAAGTCTATGATGGAATTTTATATGGCTTAGACAACTCTTACATACTTAAAATAAAACTATATTGCTTATATTCCTTTATACTTTGATCCTATTCTATTCAATAACTCTATAACTCTTACAATCAATCCCCTTCCAACTAAATTTATGCAAAACCATCTCCCATACAACCCACATCCGCAGCCCTTCGGAGTGTGGGGGTACGAGTTATACAGGGTCAGGTCATGGAATATCACGTAGCCTAGCTAGAGTTTATGATCAGAGGCTCAATATTTAGCTAAAAAATAAAGTGCTCAGAAATGCTCCAAACCATAATGACTAGATAGAGGTCGTCACTAGGATTCCAACGCAACTCGTTTCATCAAAATACGAGTTCGTATGAGTAAGTTATGGTCCGTTGTTCATTTTCTCAAACAGGTAAAAATTGTGCAGAACAGTGACACATTGATGACTTGGAAATACAGTCAGCACCTTAGGTATATTCAAGGAATATTCTCTAGATTTTAGCCAGTGACACTGTGACAAGTGTCGAAATCATAGTCGCCAATGTTTCTTGGGGAAGTTGAATTTTTTCCTCCTAATCCTAAGTTGGAAATTTCTTCTATGGTGGATATTATTTTAATGGTGGAATTTTTGGGCCAATGGGGAAGGGCCATGTGGTGTAGCTGGAGGCTGCCACATGCCCTGCCCCATGACAAGGTTGGATGGCATATTAATTTTTATGCGATTCGAAACCATATTCAAGTTGAACGGGGCACATATATATGTTTTATTCCAAATTTTGAACCATAGTCAGGGGGCGCAACATATCAGCAAACATATTATTCGCATATCAATTATAACCAGATTTTATTACTATGGTCGGATCCGAAGTTATGTGCAGCAAAATTTTATGGTGGGGGTCGGGGTCGAACCCATGACCACCTGTGTAGAGCTCCAACGACTTACCACTATACCATCCACCGTGTTCCTTACCCTATAGGGACACCACCACCATTTGAAGATTGAAACGTGTTCAGGTTGGGGTTTGGAGGGGGTCAACCCCCTCCCACATGTCCACGTGCTCAAAACTGTGACCAAAGACCATTTCCACAGGAGTTTAAATTTTTAAAATGAGTTTAAAGCCATTATTATTAATGCTAATGATGTCACTAATCTAGGTTAGCACCATAACCCGTGATTAGTGCTAAAAATGCGCTTTGCGATAATCATGTATTAAATACACTTAAACTCATGTTTATCGATAACTAAATGTGGATTATCTTTGTGGCGCTTTTGGTGGAACTGCTAGATGCATCGGAATCTCAACATTTAGTGGAGTTAACTGGCTAACTTCCAGAATTAGTGGAGAAAAACTATGAAAATTTGGTTTTGCCATAAGAGACACAATTTTTGACCAATTTTGGCTCAAGAAGAGTCATTCTTGGGATATTTTTATGTTTTAGAGCCATTAGAGTAGGTTGCAGAGGCAAGAGGAGACTATAAATAGCACTATTTCACAATTGAATCTAATACAAAGGCCCACACTATGAAGCTGGACCAAGGAGATGTAGCCCAGGAGGGGTGAACTCCTTCATCAAAAACTTTTGTATTTTTCTCTGTTATTTTTTCTTATTGTTTTTTGATATGTTTTTGTTCAATATTGAGTTTCCATGCTTTTAATTTCATGAAATACACTTAATCTCATCAAGTTTAATGAATTGTCAATCATAAGCACATGTATAAACCCTTGTATAAGAAGCAAACCAAATCACTTTCATGTTAATTCTGAAACTAATATTAGCACATCATTAAATAAAAATCAACTTCAGATCATGTTGGTATCATAGCACAAGTTTTCTAAAGGTTATTTGTTTTCTTTGCTTAAGATTGTGCAAGAAGGGTTTTAATAGTTGTGATTTTGCGATGCTTACAAGGTTGAAGTTGCAGAGAGGAGAAGGGGAGCTATTGGTTGTTAGTCCTAAGATTATGAAAATAATAAAGAGAGCCGAGAAATCATCATCTTCACCCAAAGTTCCACTCAAAGCTGCACTTGAAGCACCTCAAGTTCTATCTCCAGTAGTTGAGATTCAAGAGGTACAAATTGCATAAGAAGCTAAAGTGATTGAAGAGGTACAAGCATCAGAGGTTGAACTTTAATCCTTAGCCATTGTGTCAGGAGTTGGAGAGACTCATGGACATTCAGAATAAGACGATTTCAAGAGAGACTTAAAAGAAATTCAAATAATGGTTAAAATCATGTTTGATGCATTCACCACATAAAGTGCAGGAGAGGGTTCTAAGCCTCCACATGGAGAAGGATCTTCAGATGGTATGGAGGATGAAGAGAAGAGTTAGAAAGGTAGTGGAGGAAATACACCTCCATCTCCCCCATCCTCATCCTCATCATCTTCGTCAGCATCTTCATCTTTCACTTCCACCACAAAAACCACCCACACTCATTCAAAAATCCCAAAAGGAAAAACTCCATTACTCAAGTTGGATATCATGTTTGAACTTCCCATGTACAATGGTGAGGTAAATGCAGAGAAGTTAGACAATTGGATCCATCAATTGGAATTATACTGTAGAATTTATAATCTACAAGAGGAAGACAAAAAGATCCAGCTGGCTTCATTAAGGCTAGAAGGAGCAACAATAGTTTTGTGGGAAGCAAAGACTCAAGAGGAAATGCGAATTCATGGTAAGATATCCATTTCTTGCGTTGAATTAATTTCTTCCATTAAAAGACAGTTTTATCCATTAGCCTATATGAAAAAATCAATAATGAGTTGGAAAAACTTTAGGCAACTCAAAGACCAAAATGTTCAAGAGTACACCCAGGATTTTAGAAAGAGAGCTTTGTTGTTAGGAGTAAACTTGAATTCACAAGACACACTCTTGAAATACATTGGGGGTTTACATTCCTACTTGAAAAATACTATCCTTATGTTTAACCCAAACAACTTAGATTAATTATGCGTGCAAGCCACACATCTTGAATCAAGGGGAAAGAAAATTCAAGAAGAGGGTAGTAAGAAGAATCCACTCAAGGGTAAGGGAAAAGAGAAGGGATAAAAATGAAAGGGAAAGAAGAATTCAAGCATCAAGAAATAAGGGGAGAAACCTACATGCAAACATTGTTCCAAAGAGGGGCATGATGAAGCCCACCGTTGGAAACTACATACCAAACTAAGGCCAAAGAAACCAAATAACAAAGGGAAACAAAATATGACTACCACCACACAACAAGATATTGGATCCGATTCAAGAGTTGAGACTAGGATAATAGCTATGGTTAACAAAGGAAAGGAAGCGATAGCAAGTAATATTTCCTCAAATAGTCACAACAACACTCAAAATGAATACACAAGGATAGAATTGTTCCATGTTAGGGTGATTTCAAACCACACAAATATTGATGCATTGTTTGACAGTGGGTCACAAGAAAACTTGATTTCAGAAGACTTGGTAAAAAATATTAACCTTGAAACTGTACCACATCATAAACCATACCCTTTTGGTTTGATAGTTAAGAATACTAATTTAGAGGTTACAAGGAAATGCATATTTCGATTTGCTATTACTGTAAAATTTGTTGATGAAGTCGAGTTAGATGTGATTCCACTTGACATTTCCGGGATTATCTTGAGAAGTCCATATTTGTATGACAGGAAAGTGGTTTTTTATCGCCATGAGAACAAATATCATTTTCTTAAGGATGGGTTGGAGTATATTTTGAGATCTCATCGCAAAAAACTGAATATTTCTTTAGTTAATCCATGGAAAATGAAGAGGCTAGTTAATGCAAGTAAACATTTTATGCTTCTCATGATCAATAAAAACGATGATGTTGACTATGAATCTTTTGAAGGATGTGATGAAAAATTAAAATCTGATTTTTTTGATGTGGTAATTCAGCATGGCGAGATGTTTCAAGAACCAAATGGGTTACCTCCCAAGAGGGGAATTTAGCATGAGATTCAGTTGCAGCAGGATGTTCCACTTCAAAACATTAGTATGTATCATATGTCAATTATGGAGAGTTTGGAAATCAAGAATAAAATTCAAGAA
Organism: Pinus albicaulis; assembly: GCA_034641835.2. Taxonomy (NCBI): domain Eukaryota; kingdom Viridiplantae; phylum Streptophyta; class Pinopsida; order Pinales; family Pinaceae; genus Pinus; species Pinus albicaulis. Next base: position 617,656,758 of record CM076578.1, on the reverse strand, counting down.
TTGTTGAAAAAAGGTATCATACACCCATCTACTTCTCCATGTGGTTCACCAATTTTTTTGGTACCAAAGAAGGACGAGACATGGCGCATGTGCATAGATTTAAGTGCACTGAATAAAATCATGGTAAATAATCGCTACCCACTCCCATGCATTGATGATTTTCTAGACTAGTTAAAGTATGCAAGATATTTCACTAAGTTAAACTTGCGAAGTGGTTATCATCAAGTTAGAATAGGTGAAGCATACATTTGGAAAACTGCTTTTAAAACTAGACAAGGATTGTTTGAGTGGCTAGTTATGCCATTTGGTCTAATAAATGCTCCAACTACTTTCATGAGAGTCACGAATGATGTGCTTAGACCATTTCTAGATGACTTTGTTTTTTTTTACTTAGATGACATACTTACATTCAGAAAATCAAGAGATGAACATGTCATGCATGTGAACAAGGTACTTGATGTTTTAAAAAAAGAGCAATTATTTTTAAAGATGTTGAAGTGTGAGTTTGGCAAGACTTATTTAGTGTATTTGGGACTCTTTTCTAGAGGAGGTGAGTTCAAGATAGAACCTTCCAAAGTAGTAGTCATTCTGAATTGGCCCAAGCCCAATATAGTTACAGAGGTAAGAATATTTCTTGGGGAAGCACAATATTGGATGAAATTCATTGCTAATTTTTCTTCCATTGCAGCTCTGTTACATGCATTGACAAGTGTAAAGAAAGTCTTCCAATGGGGAGATATGCAACAAAATTCATTTTACGCTTTAAAGAAAAAGATAAGTTCAACACTGGTATTGGCTCTTCCAGATCTTAGACATCCATTTGAGATCCAAATAGATGCAAGTGATTATGCTATGGGAGCAGTTCTCATGCAGCATGGTAAGCCTATTTCGTTTCATTCTGAAATTTTTAATGGAGTTGTGACTAATTATCCCAGCTATGAAAAAGAGTTATATTCATTGGTACAAAGTGTAAAGAAATGGAAGGACTATTTTATGGGGAAAGAGACCATTATCCATACCGACCATCAGCCTTTGCAGCACTTACAATCATAGTTAAAGTTGTAGCAATCAAGACATTTCAGATGGAAGGGATTTCTACAACAATTTCATTTGGTTATCAGGTACAAAAAGGGAATCTACAGTAAGGTAGTTGATATGCTATCTAGGCCTATTGTAAATTCATCTATTATACTTAAGAACAATTCAGTTATGCATGAAAGCTACATTGAACAATATGCACATGATAGTGATTTTCAAGATGTGTATGAAAGCTTGAGTCAAGGAAACCAAAATGAAGAATTAGATTATCATGTGCATAATAGTTTGTTGTATCACTTGGGCAAGTTATGTATACCAGAGGGAGAAAGAAACAATATCATAAGGGAGGCGCACACTTCATTGATTGCTGAACATTTTGGTGTAGGAAAGGTAGTAGCGAATCTCCAAAGGTATTGTTATTGGCCACGCATGATTGATAGTGTATCTCATTTTACTAGAGGATTTTCTTTATGTGAAATAAGTAAGCTAATAATAGGAAATTTGTATTGTACACTCCACTTCTGGTTCCTTCACATCCTTGGGAGAGTATCTCAATGGATTTTGTAGGTGGTCTTCCAATGTCAAGGAAAGGTCATGATTACTTGTATGTTGTGGTAGATAGGTTCAGAAAAATGTGTCTTTTGATGCCATGTAAGAAAAAAATTATTGCTGAACAAATAACTAATATTTTCTTTCAAAATGTATGGGTTCATTTTGGCCTTCCTACTTCTATTGTAAGTATATCAAGATTCCCGATTTGTTCGGAATTTTTGGTCAAAATTATGGGACATGATGGACATAAAGTTGAAGAAGAGTACAAAATTTCATCTGCAAACATATGGTCAGACTGAGGTGGTAAACAGAACATTTATTCATCTTCTTAGAGGTTATTGCAGCAAACATCCCAATTTGTGGGATGAACAATTGCATTACATTCAGAATGCATACAATAGGGCAAAGCATTCTTCCACAAACAAATCGCCATTTCAGGCATGTTTTGTGTGCTTGCCAAGATTGCCTTTGGACTTCATCTTTGATAAATATGTCACTATAGATGGTCATAGTGACATAGATAAGGAAAGGAATTTCATTGAGAAAATTCAGTTGGTACATCACACAGTGCAAGAACAACTTGAAAAGAGTCAAAGCAACTACAAGGCAAGGCATGATAAACATCGCGTTAATCACAAATTCCAAGTTGGAGATGAATTTTGGTTGTATATCAGAAAAGAAGGATTGCAAGGGGAAGGTAAAAAGCTCAAGCCAATCCATTATGGTCCATTTAAACTTCTGGAAAATATTGGTACTAATGCATTTAAGCTAGATTTTCCTCCTTATATGCAAATATATTCTGTCATTAATGTTGAGAATTTGAGATTGTTTGAGCCTTATTTGATTAATGATCAAGGAGAGCATGTTCAGCTACCATCAATAGATGATTTCTTTCTAGAATATCTTGATGAACTTCAACAAGATCTCATACTTGACAAAAGAATCAGAACTTGAAGAAGAGGGAATGTTGAATACCTTAGAGTTGGACTAAAGGGAAAAAATCCTTCAAAGGCTAAATTGATAGTATCTTTTGGGGTCCAAAAGGCTTCTAGTGGGGAGGAATGATCAGAGGCTCATTATTTAGCTAAAAACTTAAAGTGCTCATAAATGCTCCAAAACAAAACGACTGGATAGAGCTCATCACCAGGATTCCAACGCAACTCGTTTCATCAAAATCTGAGTCCGTATGAGTAAGTTATGGTATGATGTTAGTTTTCTCAAACAAGTAAAAATTGTGCAGAATAGCAACACACTGATGACTTGGAAGTCCAGTCAGCACTTCAGGGATATTTAGGGAATATTCTCTTGATTTCAGCTAGTGACATTGTGACAAGTGTCGGAATCAAATTTTCCAATGTTGCTTGGGGAATTGAATTTTTCCTTCTAATCCTAAGTTGGGAATTTCCTCTGTGGTGGATATTATTTTAATTGTGGAATTTTTGGACCAATGGGGAAGGGCCATGTGGCACATCTAGAGGCTTCCATGTGGCCTCCCCCATGGAAAGGTTGGATGGAATATTAATTTTTATGCAAGTTGAAACCATATTCAAGTTGAATGGGGCGCATATATATGTTTTATTCCAAAGTTCAAACCATAGTCATGGGGTGTAACATATCAACAAACATATTATTCGCATATCAATTATAACCAAATTTTATTACTATGGTCAGATCCGAAGTTATGTGCAACAAAATTTTATGGCGGGGGTCAGGGTCGAACCCACGACCACCCACGCAGAGCTCCAACGACTTACCACTATACCATCCACCGTGTTCCTTACCTTATAGGGACACCACCACCATTTGAAGATTGAAATGCACCGAGGTTGGGGTTCGGAGGGGGCCAGCCCCCTCCCACATGTCCGCGTGCTCATAACCGTGACCAAAGACCATTTCGGTGGGAGTTTAAAATTTTAAAATGAGTTTAAAGCTATCATTATTAACCCTAATCATGCCATTAATCCAGGTTAGCACCATAACCCACGATTAGTGCTAAAAACGCGCTTTGCGCTAATCACATATTAACTGCACTTAAACTCGTGTTTATCAATAATTGAAAGTGGATTACCTTAGCAGCACTTTTTGCGGAACTACCAGATATGGTGGAATATCCAGATTTAGTGGAGAAAAACTACGAAAATTGGTTTTGCCATAACTGAGGCAATTTTCGACCAATTTTGGCTTAGGAAGAGTCATTCTTGGGAGATTTTGATGTTTCGGAGCCATTGGAGTAGGTTGTAGAGGAAATAGGAGACTGTAAAATACACTTTTTCACAATTGAAGCTAATACAAAGGCTCGCACTATGAAGCTGGACCATGAAGATGTAGCCGAGGAGGGGTGCTCCTTCATAAAAAACTTTTGTATTTTCCTCGTTATTTGTGCTTGTTGTGTTTTTATATGCTGCTATTCAAAATTCAGTTTCCATGCTTTTAATTTCATGAAATACACTTAATCTCATCAGTTTTAATGAATTTTCAATCATAAGCACCTGTATAAACCCTTATATAAGAAGCAAACCAAAGCACTTTCATGTTAATTTGAAACTGATGTTAGCACAAAATTAACTAACAAGAAATTTTAGATCAGTTCGTGTTCCATTGGTAGATCCTCGCTTTGAAGCTGGTAGGAGTGTCTGAGGCAGTGTTTTTTCTATGTTGATGATGTTACAAAGAGTGGACCATCTTCACCTATAGTGAGTACACCTGCATTTTTAAATCCTCTTTAAACTATATGTGCTTATGCCTTGAAATTATATTTAATTTTTAAGTCATCTTTATTTGATATGTTTGAATTTAATGTATATATTATTATGTTTATTTTTTTATATATGTTAAATTATGTTTATAATTTAGAAACCCTCAACAAGGCAAAACTTAGGGTGACAATGGGGCATCGATCCCTTCGTGGGATGACACCATAGGCATTATCGTGCTCGAGGATGCTAGGGACCAACATGTATGGATTACACGAGAGCTGGGTACACTCTCTGCTTAGTCGGCTACTAGAAATAACTTGACTTTGATGTTGAAGAGCATCAATCGGTTGATCCAGACCTACTAGAGGGTGGGCCCATATAACGACCTCCTACATGCCATACATAGGATTAGGAGGTAGGAGGTTAGAGGCCCAGATACTTTGGAAGTGGTGAAAGTTTCCACAAAGGATATTGGTGTGTGTGGGGAGTTGTTTGACATCCCTCCAGGCCATAATGCTAGACATGCTAATCTAATTCCATTTAGATATTTTAAGATGTTGATTCGACCCATTTTGTTTATGATCGATTAATTGGAGCTTGGGGCGAGTTCCCCCATCATTGACCACATCCCCCTTCACTTTTGTTTCCATGTATATGCTGAGTTCGTGCTACCTATGAAACCAGATTATACCAGCACTGGATCTAAGTTTTATGGACCTAACAGGGGACATAGCTATGATCGCCACATGGATCGTAGGGACCCTGTGCATGTACCAAAACCTTTGATATTGTTGGCACAACTGTCTTAGAGTGTGGTATTACTAATGGAGCCAGAGGAGTCATAACAACTTGAAGTTGAGACTAGGGATACCATTGCAGATAACATGTGTACCACATTGGCTAGTTCCTAGGTCACATTGCATGGAGAGATGAGCAGGCCACCATCGTTTCCCCATCACCCACCAGTTCCATTAGTTGATGATTGAGTGCTCGAGCATCTACCCCGTGAATAGGTTTTTTCATATGCACATATGTCTTTTGATGCCATTCGTGAGACTTGGAGGGTATATAACCCATGTGACATAGGCCAACTACACATATATGGAACTTTTGACTCTTATCATAAATTTATACATTATTTTTATATTAATAAATTTGTATCAGATTGCATTTATATTAATAATCTCATGATAACATGCAAACATAGGGTTATCTAGATAAACTTATGAGGTCATTCGAGGGGATAGACCTAGAGAATCCTCTATCGATGTATGTTTTCATTTAGCTTCCTCCTACATCTTCACCTCCACCTCATCGCGCTCATGTGGAGGAAAGGCACTATGTACAAGCATATGAGGAGAGTCACTATGTAGAAATTGAAGTAAACTTGTTTATTTATAATATTTCAATTTTTTAAAGTTAATGCATGTTCATTAATTCATAGACTAAGTATAATTTTCCAACAGTCAAATGAAATAAAATGCAATAACTTACCCAACGCACTCGACCATGACCTGCAACAGTCTTAGTCTCAATCTCTCCCCTATGTTCTATCTTGTCTCTAGCACTGAAATACGGTCACCACAACAAGTTGTGATCGTAACCCAAAAATTCTGATTATCTGGAAGAAAAAGAACAGAGCTTCAGAGCTTAATTATCATGGTGGGATTGGGTACTCTAGACAATGGAAGTGGGCACGGGCATGGGGAGGGGGAGCCTTTGTATTTATATAGGTCTAAGCTTCCTGATATTGAAATCTCCATCCACCTTTATCAGCACGATTATTGCTTCGATAAATTGGGGGAATTTTCAGAGAGGCCATGCATTGTGCAGGGATCTAATGGGAAGGTTTATTCCTATGGAGAAGTCGATTTGATTTCTCACAACGTCGGCTCTAGTTTGGCCAAGCTCGACATTGGGCATGGAGATGTTTTTTTTCTTTTGCTACCCAATTTCCCGGAGTTCGCTTTCACTTTCTTGGGTTTGTCTCGAATTGGTGCCATTGTGACGACTGTCGATCCTTTCTATACACCGGGCGATATTGCAAAGTAAGGAATGGTGTCCCAAAACTCTACCACAATTTCTTTGATTCCTGCTATAAACCTTTCTCCGTAAGGTTTCCTAGTGATAAGAGACCAAAAGGAAACTTCATCATTTTCATTTACTTGAACCCTAAATTTGATATGCTTGTGCAATGTTTGTCTCTATACCAGGAGAAATTTTGACATTGTTGCCAATATTTGTTGTCTTGATTTACTTGGTGTTACTAACAATAGCAATTGCAATTTAGCTACGACCAACTCGAATATCAGGTTTTATTGATTTTCAAAAAATAGATAATTCCTTTGATATATATTCCAGTGATATTCGTACGTGTCTTCCGACTTTTAGCATCTTGGATACCCAAAAATTTTCCAGCATGTTTTAGCTTCTTGTGTTTGATCAACCCATGCAGTATCTGAGCTTGTGAAGCTACTGAATGTTTCTCAAAATAGTTTTGAATGACATTACTAAAATGCTCTCTAATAGTGTGATCATTGATAAGCTCCCCAAGTTCCTCTCTAGTGCTTGCATCCAAATTTTCTGCAAACCTTCCACCCTTTTCCAAACCACTGCAACTCCTTGGTATCCTATCAACTTGAGAGGGCACAAACCATTCTTATGGAGGTTGATCAACTTAATAGGGCACATTTTTTTTGCTTTAGTGTTTGATCAACAGGATAGGGTACACCTTGTTCCTCTAATGGTTTACCAACTTGATAGGGAACATCCTTTTCCTCATGTGGTTGATCAAGTTCCATCCCTGCATAGTGTAATACAAAATATAGAAGTGAGTAAATCATAAGTATTTAATAGTAGATACACATTTTTATTTAATAAATTGTAATAGGTGGAAGGTCATGATATGATTGGTAGGGTATTGCCCCTATTTTCCTTAGAATTTAGGTATATCCAATAGAAACTTGGTTCGCATTGGGGGCCATTTTTTATTATGGGCGATGGGATCATTTGTGATTTCCTTCAAATCTGGGAGATTTAAGGAAACGAAAAATGGTATCTTGTTGGTGTTAGCCATGATGTAATAACCTTGTGTGTTGGTGTTGGTATTGGTACCTTGCGGGGTAGTATTAGTTGGAGTACGCTGTAGGGTGGGGCTGGTTGGAGTACCCTCCACTGTAGTGTTTCTATTGCCCTAAGTTCTAGTGGTGGGGGTTCCTTGAGAGTAATTAGGTCTGAATAAGGTGGCTCCAAGAATGGATGTTCCAAACAAGGTGGCTTGGTCTTGTCTTCTACATCGAAATGATGAGAGATGAAGCGCTCCTTCCGGTAATGGTGGGAGATCTTGTAGGTGCCTAGAATGACTAGTAAATCTTGGGTCCCCTATGGTCCCCTAATAATTTTATGGGAAAATATGGTAAGAGGAGTTTTCTTTCAGAAAACCAAAAGCATCATGTACATAAGACAAAGCAAAAAATAAATGGTTAATTTTCCCTTTATTTCTAATGTGTGAAACAATCAACAAAAATGGAGTTGTGAGGTTTTTTATATGAGAAAAAAATATTAAAAAGACCTAACATCCTTCCAACCAAGTAGTAATTGGACCTTGTGAATATTTTATAGTAGGTTACTAGGGTCACGTCTCGAAAGTACTAGTGACTCTTCCAAAAACAAAAAAAAACCAACCAAGGTATGAAGAGGGTTATAGTGGGGGGTACCAGGGTTACATCCTGAAATATTTGGTGATGCTTCCAATAGCTTAACCAAAATCACTTCCATGTGTAAGTGTTCTCGCACCCATGAACTATAGGGAATGATGCCCTAAAGATTTGGTGACTAAGTTACCTACATCCAGTGGGAATGAGTGAATATAAGCTTTTGGGTGTCAACTTTGGATCCAGAACCCCTTCCAAGTGTCAGAAGACAACAAGGTGGTTGGTGATAATATGTCTTCTAAGCCTTGCCCCTTCATGGATTTCTTCTCATTATTGATTTTGTCACTAGATGGTGTAGGATTTGAAATCACCCTAAAAGACAACTTCTATGTTTTTGAATGAAAAAAAACCACAAAAACTTAAGGGATGCCTACCCCTGTGGTCCTACCTTGAACTATTAAATTATTTTGTGGCCCTTGTGGGGAATTTAATTGTTTCAAGTTAGGTTTTATTTTAAAGGGGTCTTTTTTTTTTGCTTAAGGTGTGACAAAATGTACACTAAAAAAAAACTAAGTAAAAGGATTCCAAAAGAGGATAGCCTTTGCAAAAAGTTTAAGAGAATTAGTATGTTCATGGATGGTTTGTGAAAGGTGGATAGTGGACATAGAAAGTGTTTTAATTACAAGTATGTGGATATGCGGTGATCCTTTATAATTCCCCTAATTACATTATGTGATGTTTGTTCCTTGCGAAAGAAAAGATGTGCAGATAATGGGCCAATTACTTTTCCTAATCATGCTATGTGAGCATATAGGGAGATGGAAAATTAGTGCTTTGGGAAACATTATATTTCCATTACCAACTAAATTGAATTAAATAACTTTATATTTAATCCTTCCAAAATAACCATTTAAAATATCGGTATACTTACCTTTTAATATGAATTTTCTTAATTTTTACTCAACTTAGATATGTTGATGCCTGGAACAAATCATAGGCACATGAAACCATTATAGATTAAGAATATGAACGCATATATTTCATCAAACCAAGCCATTGAAATAGCTCAATTTGTTTTCTTATGCATAAATCATGATTTAACTTCAAGGGATGCCACGATTGAGAACACCCAATAGAGGAACACCCACATGGATAGAATTCATGTTGTATCATTCAAGATATGGAATCAATTTCTTTCCTTATAGCTAACATATAAAGTATGGTTTGATGTCTTTCTTTATAACTACCATCCAAATTGAATTGACTACTATGGATTGACGTATTTGGCGAGTAGAAAATTGTAATATGTCAAGAATGGTAATCAAGTATCTTGGATAAAAAATTATGTCCAAAGTTATCAAACATTTTTATGAAAAGCTAAAAATTGTTTTATAAAAGGTTATTAAAGACTGAAATTTTATTAAAAGGATTAAAGTCTTATAATTTGTACGGGTATTTTTTCCTCAAATTTTGAAATGTTTCTATAACAATGAAAATATTTTGTTGGCCTTGTAAATTGGGATCATAAATCACATTTGCCATGTTTTTGTGTCGACATTTCAAGTCTATAACAAGACTCATCCTCACACACAAAAACATGGCAATTGTGGTTTATGATCTGAATTTACAAGCCATACAAAATCCTCACTACAAAACTCTCCAATCAATGGAAACGTTATTCTATAGTATTTTTTTATTGTATTTCATTCGATTTATTGTCATGAAAAGTGTGTAATAATTTTAGTTATATTATAAAGTTCATTTGAAAGTTATAAAAGGGTTACGTAGTATTTGTTTGTAATCCAAATTTATGTAAAGGATAATAAATTTGCATACTAGTTGAAGGTATGTAGTTTGAAAAATAGCTGCAAACTCAATATACCTCTTTCTTAAGCAATCTAGTCCCACAAGTAATAATATCTCTTCACTCTCCCCCCAACACATGTTTAAGAAAAGAAAAAAAATAACCATTTGGGCATAGGATTGAAGGGTGTGTGATAAAGGTGATATATTGTTCTATAACCCCAAAATTTTACTAGTGTATAGGTTTGAAGCTTTCTTTGGTTTCACAACAAGACACATTTACCAAGTGAAGCATTTGACCTTTTTCAAAATTACTTCTTCTTAGCAACAATTTTTCATTTCTTCAAAACACTATATAAATTCAAAATATAAAATGATCCCTACAACAAGGATGGTATTACATTTTTGTTCATATATATCATTCACCAAACATTTCAATTAAAATCCAATGCCAAGTAAAAGGGATTGTGAGAAGATAAGGAAATATAAAAGTAATTAAAAAAGAATAGGTGTTGGGAATACAATTAGAAGAATTGGAGAACAAATAAAAACATAGAGAAGCCAGAGAGAGTGGCTCAAAAATGAGAAGAGGATGAAGATAGCAAATTTGATGAAGAAGATATTGTATAATAATTTTCAAGGTTCTTGAATTAAAGACTAATATAAATTAAAGTTTATATTCTTATAGAGGAAGTCTAAATACATATTGAGGGAATTATTACTACCTTAATGATATGGAGAATATTTTGAATTTGAGAGAATGAGATATTCTTGAAAAATAAAGCTAGAGATTACCAAATTGAACGGCCAAGTTTATTTCTTGAGAGAATATATATATATAAGATAATTTGAAACTAAAAAATATACAATACATAAATACACAATTCATACAATAAAGGACATATTCAACTAATTTTAAAGTATGTTAATATTTGAAAATCATTATTTGATATCAAATTAGTTGAATTTTGTTTTTCTTCATTACAAGCATCATATCATTTAGTAATTTAAAATGTGTAATAACTTACTTAAAGGAAGAAATTACCATAACTGCAGAGAATTTCATAATTCCAAACAAGAAGTGTAAGTGTAGGATTAGAAGTATGAGAAGACCATTAAAATTGTTGATAAAGAGAAAAAAATAAATTGAGATAGAGGTTTTAGTGGATTTAGAGAAAAAGGAAGATGCTTCAAAATCTTATCAACAATGGATGTACATTTTTATCATTTGTGGTGAAGAGGGGCACAAGTGATTTAAGTGTTTTTTTCAGAGAATTCACATGGAAATTTTAGCACACTCAAGTGATTATTACTAGACTCATGGAAAGGTACTCTCTCTCATATCATGCAAGAGGATCTCCTCTACTCTCGCATGCTCAAGATTACAAATTTTACCTGTCGTAGTGTTGGAAGCTCTTGTTTTTCAAATTCATGATGGATTTTCTCATCCAATTCACTGGGGAATTTATTATACAGATAATGGTGTTTTTGTGGAAGGATAGTGGCCATGATGGAACCTTGGTTGAAGGTATTTTGACAATCAATCCATCGTCATCTGCAAAGTTGGGTTAGTGAAAGGTTTCATCAAGGGTGGAGGAATTCATAAGACCCTTTGTAGAACTTGGTTCGTGACTTGGGTTGGAAGTTTAAGGACCCCTAATATTCCTTGGAATTTAAATTGTGCCCATTCTGAAGGTGTTCAGATGCTATCTGACTCGAATTTTGGTTCTTCTTCCATGGATGGCCCTTGTTCTCACTGCTTGAATACCCACAAATCTCTCCATCAAGTTGACTATCAACTCCAAGTTAAAGTGTTTCAATTATCTCATGCTCAAATTGAAACTAGAAATAAATTATTGGCCCTCCATATCTATCTCTCTTGGGTGATGGATGAAGTGGATGCTCTCATAATCTTGGTCATGGAATTAAGGATTAGCTCTGAAGCTCAAGCTACAACAAACATGCCAATGGATGACAAGGGAAGGTTGAAGATTCACCTCAATGAACCTGCTAAAGATGATGACTAAGTACACTTGTAACTTTTTTCAGAATGTAATCTTGATATGAAGGTTGAGTCAGCCATATGTGGATATGCGACAAAGGTCTGATTAGTTTAATATAGTCTCCAAACTGTTATGTTTTCTAATGTCCAATCTTTGGGTAATCAATCTACTATGTCTTGGTGTCACTAGTCTAGCTTGCTCAAGTGGCATAATGTATTGAATCAAGCTTAGTTTTGTTGGAATATGAAGATGTAACACCTGGGTACTAAGGTGGGATTGGGTGCATATTTTCAATAAATTTTACTTTTTTTTTTTTTTTTACATAATTAATTCATGGATGTTAAAACCTCAATCCATATTTAAGACATTTTCATAGTTGTATATTCATATCCCCTTTGTTATGGAAGAAATATTTTTATTTGTTATTTTATTCACTTAATTAATTTTATAACATTTAAACACAATATTACAATTGAGGCAATAATTGGGACGATAATTATTTATTAAAATTTTAACTTTAATATTAACGGATTAATACATACATACATACATACATACATACATACATACATACATACATACATACATACATACATACATACATACATACATATATATATATATATATATATATATATATATATATATATATATATATATATATGTGTGTGTGTGTGTGGGAAGGTTGTTTCAATCAATTGTCTAAGTTGAAACAATTGAGATTAATAATAGAATATACTTTGTAACATTCAAAATTTTCTATGAGAATAGAAAACTTAAGTAATCATAAGTTTAATTGATAACACAAAAAATGTAATATAATACAAACATAGGATAAATGAACTAATTAAATAAACCAATATGACTGAAATTGTCACATTATCTTATGGTATTTATGCTAAGAATATTTTTACATTCAAGTTTATCAAAGGATCCATGAAAGGAGACTAGGATTACAATATTCAAAATGACCTAAAAATATCACACCAAAGGAGATAAAAGAAAGATAAAGAAATATGATTTAGGCTTAATGAAAAATAGTCCAAGGGGAACACATTTTCTTAAAGATAAAGGAGTATGATTTAGGAATGATGAGAAATGTTCCAAGGGGAAAAATTTTTCTTAAACAAGATTGTTATCCCTGAAAAATAATGTGCATTATAACAATGAGAATTAATAAACACATGAATAAGAGTTTGAGTACCCATTAGATCTTCATGAAAAGGTAGTCAATATCGAATTAATGCTAAGGTTAATAAGATATGAGAAGAATTCAATTATACCTAATACATATCTTGGTTAAGCGTAACAAAGTATACCACAAAAATTCCAAGGAGTGGCCCAATACTATATCATGATCATACCTTTAAGCTTACATTACACAGTAACTCTCCCAACATCACACGACCCAATGTTTATGTAGTTTATTCTCATTTTTGTAGACTTTAGAGATGTTACAAGTACTCAAGGGAAGTCCTTAATTTTTTTAGAATAAGATGAAGCAAAAAAAGAATTACAACATCACATATCTTTAAAACATGCCATATCACATATTTATTAAAACATCTTCGCTTATATTTTTTTTCATTTTTCTAAATAAAACTCTATTTTTAATATGAAAAAACCACTCAAACTTCCTTCTTTAATATTAAAAAACCTCATATATGCATTTATACATATTATCCTATAACAATAATTATCTTTACACTTTTTCCCCATATAAAATAATGATAAATACACATAAATAATATAATACAATATAATATCGTTTTACTGTCGAACATAAAATCCTCATTAAATAGTATACTCATATTTACAATCATTATCTCTCATATTTACCATCATTGTTTCATAGAATGTGAGATTAATATTTATTATGTTATTTTAAATATTATTATTAATAAATAATCATGACTCAGGGTGGCTCAATTAAATCCTTTATAAAAGGACACGGTTTGTGGATGAACATATCTTGTAATGTATTATAACGAGGAGGTGATAATTTTATATATTAAGTGATTAGATTAACTTTGACATGGAACCAATAATCCACATATGATCCTATTAATCCCAATAAAATATAAACTTACTTTCTAATTGTAATGTTATTATACCAATTCTTGTTTGAGCAAATGTGGTATGACTAGGTATATGTAAAATGCTACGCATAAGTATTATATCTTGGGAAAGAGAAATTTAATTTATTTATTATTTACATGTTGTAGTATGTTACCTATAAGTATTATATTTTAGGAAATAGAAATTTAATTTATTTATTATTTACATGTTGTAGTATGTTACCTATAACTATTATATCTTAGGAAATAGAAATTTAATTTATTTATTATTGGCAAGTTGTTGTCTAAAGAGATAGAAATAGATATGGTGATTTTGAAAAATGTATTTTTATAATTTTATAATGAGATGTAAAGAGATAGAAATAGATATGGTGATATTGAAAATATATTTTTATAATTTTATAAGAGTGATATTTTTTCAAATGTACATATATGTATGCACATGTTTTTGAATAAAATATTGTATCATTTCTTTACATTTTCTCTATATCTATTGAGATATAGAATTTATGATGTGAGGATATTATATTTATTTTAAAGTTAGTATTGTCTAGACATTATATTTATTTTAAAGTTAGTATTGTCTTTCTCTCACACTTCTATGCTTATGATATTGTTTTTTAATGTTGGGTTCTATTTAAATATTTGTAATATGTTATAAAATGTTAAATTATAGTTTTAAATTAATCAATTTATTAGATATAAGTTTATTCAACAATATTTTTAAATATATAAATAGATATTTTGAAAAACCTTTATGGTATGTATTTCATAATATATTTTTAAGATATTTTCAATTCTCCTTTATTTCAGTTTAGATGAATATTTTTCTACAAGTTTGAAAGCATTTTAATTTTCATTCTCTTGGATGTATTCTACATGAAGGATCAATATGAATAGCTTTAATGAATTTACCATAAGATTTATTTGTTACACTTAATTAAATTTTTTGACAAACTTAACCAAAATTATATGGATATTTAAATAAATGGCATCACTTAATTTTCACTCTTTTGGATGTATTGTGCAAGAAGCATCAATATAAATAGCTTTAATGAATTTACCATAAGTTTTATTTGTTACACTTACCTCAAATTTTTGACAAGCTTAACCAAAATTAGATGAATATTTAAATAAATGATATCACTTAATTTAGAATTAGGTTTATTTTGTTTATTAGATTAGAGATCATAACAAACAGAATCATTAGAAGCTTAAAATTAAGATAATAGATATGGTTGCTGATAGTAAATCTCTATTTACTAAATAAGAAATTATTTTAATATTTTATTTTAAATTTAAATTAATTTATACAATTTTAAATATTTTTTAATAATAAATATAGTTATTTGTTTTAAAAAATAATTTGTTATACAATAAATTAATTAATTAATTTCATAAAATATATACATATATATATATACTTTCTCAAATTTCCTTAATAATATAAAAAATATTTTTATGTATTTTTAATATTTAAAATAATTTAAATTATTGAAATTATTGAAATTTTGAAAAGCAAATCCAGAGTAAATTTTATTTTATTGAAAAAATAAATTCAATAAAATATTCAAATATTCATGTATTAATTTAGTTGTATTAATTTTGTTTTTATTAAAAGAGTAAAACATAACTATATTAAAATAGAAACATGATGGAAGATGCATTTTAAAAGTAGATTATTCTAATAGATATTTTAGTAAACCAAAACAATATTCTTTAGTATGAGGGCATGGTGATAAATGTTTTTTAAGTGTAGAAGCATAATTACATGAAGCCCTCAAAAAACATGAAATAGGATGTTGTAATGGGAGAACCCATAGATATATATTTATTAATACATATTTATTATATTTTGTGTTGGTTTTTATTAGTAAATAAAAACTATGATAGTTTGGAAATAGTATAATTGTAAAAATCAAATTATGGATTTAGTTTTTTTTATTGTAAAATATATTGCCAACAATATAATGGAAATGGAAAGTGAGATGGTGGAGACTTTACGCATTATGAGATTCTATATATATCTTAATAAATCATTAATGATATTTTTATTATTATTTTCATCTCTTAAGTAATGTCAAGTTTCAACAATGCATTGATATATATATTAAATCCATAATCAAAAGTGCATGTAAAGTGAATAAAAGCATTTTGATTTTTTTCCAATGTACCAAATTGTTTCATTATGTATTGTGTTGTACTAGAAAAATTGTCTTTATGTGCTTGCACATTATATGTCACATATCAAAGTCAAACATTATAAGAACTTGTCTTATGGAGTATTTGGTTGGCATTAAATTTTAGTAGTTTTGCAAATAGGTTTATTTCAAATTTTTACATATATTACATATTTATGCTCTATGAATCAAATGCATTATTTAGAAATGGGAAAAAGTTTCAAGTTAGATTTGATCACTTATTTCGATTGTGTTTACATGGAACTCGATACTTTGGTCGACAAATTATCAAAAAAGGACTCTAAAGTTTAGGAAGGCTAGATCATTCTACTTGAGTTTAGAAATTGTTTTCTTGTCAACTTTCTTTAGTCAACATTTTTTTATTGGATTAGTTTATATGTAATATATTTAATAATTTTGTTTCAGTTCTAAAGTCTATGATGGAATTTTATATGGCTTAGACAACTCTTACATACTTAAAATAAAACTATATTGCTTATATTCCTTTATACTTTGATCATATTATATTCAATAACTCTATAACTCTTACAATAAATCCCCTTCCAACTAAATTTATGCAAAACCATCTCCCATATGACCCACATCCGCATGTGTCAGAGTGTGGGGGTACTAGTTATATAGGTTCGGGTCATGGAATATCACGCAGCCCAGCTAGAGTTTGTGATCAGAGGCTCAGTACTTAGTTAAAAATTAAAGTGCTCAGAAATGATCCAAACCAGAATGACTAGATAGAGCTCGTCAATAGGATTCCAATGCAACTTGTTTCATCAAAATACGATTTTGTATGAGTAAGTTATCGTCTGTTGTTCATTTTCTCAAATAGGTAAAAATTGTGCAAAACAGTGATACATTGATGACTTGGCAGTCCAGTCAGCACCTCGGGAATATTCAAGGAATATTCTCTAGATTTCAGCCAATGACACTGTGACAAGTGTCGAAATCATAGTCGCCAACGTTGCTTGGGGAAGTTGAATTTTTTCCTCCTAATCCTAAGTTGGGAATTTCTTCTATGGTGGATATTATTTTAATGGTGGAATTTTTGGGCCAATGGGGAAGGGCCATGTGGTGCAGCTGGAGGTTACCACGTGCCTTGCCCCATGGCAAGGTTGGATGGCATATTAATTTTTATGCGAGTCAAAACCATAGTCAAGTTGAATGGGGCGCATATATATGTTTTATTCCAAATTTCGAACCATAGTAATGGGGCGCAACATATCAACAAACATATTATTTGCATATCAATTATAACCAAATTTTATTACTATGGTCGGATCCGAAGTTATGTGCAACAAAATTTTATGGTGGGGTTCAGGGTCGAACCCACGACCGCCTGTGTAGAGCTCCAACGACTTACCACTATACCATCCACTGTGTTCCTTACCCTATAGGGACACCACCACCATTTGAAATTTGAAACGTGTCGAGGTTGGGGTTTGGAGGGGGTCAACTCCCTCCCACATGTCAGCGTGCTCAAAACCGTGACCAAAGACCATTTCTACAGGAGTTTAAATTTTTAAAACGAGTTTAAAACCATTATTATTAATGCTAATCATGTCACTAATCTAGGTTAGCACCATAACCCGCGATTAGTGCTAAAAACGCGCTTTGCGATAATCATGTATTAACTGCACTTAAACTTGTGTTTATCGATAACTAAATGTGGATTATCTTAGTGGCACTTTTGGTGGAACTTCCAGATGCGTCGGAATCTCAACATTTAGTGGAGTTAACTGGCCGACTTCCAGAATTAGTGGAGAAAAACTAGGAAAATTTGGTTTTTCCATAAGAGACGCAATTTTCGACCAATTTTGGCTCAAGAAGAGTCATTCTTGGGATATTTTGATGTTTTGGAGCCATTGGAGTAGGTTGTAGATGAAAGAGGAGACTATAAATAGCACTTTTTCAAAATTTAAGCTAATACAAAGGCCCACACTATGAAGTTGGACCAAGGAGATGTAGCCCAGGAAGGGTGAACTCCTTCATCAAAAACTTTTGTATTTTTCTCTGTTATTTTTTCTTATTGTTTTTTGATATGTTTTTGTTCAATATTGAGTTTCCATGCTTTTAATTTCATGAAATACACTTAATCTCATCAAGTTTAATGAATTGTCAATCATAAGCACATGTATAAACCCTTGTATAAGAAGCAAACCAAATCACTTTCATGTTAATTCTGAAACTAATATTAGCACATCATTAAATAAAAATCAACTTCAGATCATGTTGGTATCATAGCACAAGTTTTCTAAAGGTTATTTGTTTTCTTTGCTTAAGATTGTGCAAGAAGGGTTTTAATAGTTGTGATTTTGCGATGCTTACAAGGTTGAAGTTGCAGAGAGGAGAAGGGGAGCTATTGGTTGTTAGTCCTAAGATTATGAAAATAATAAAGAGAGCCGAGAAATCATCATCTTCACCCAAAGTTCCACTCAAAGCTGCACTTGAAGCACCTCAAGTTCTATCTCCAGTAGTTGAGATTCAAGAGGTACAAATTGCATAAGAAGCTAAAGTGATTGAAGAGGTACAAGCATCAGAGGTTGAACTTTAATCCTTAGCCATTGTGTCAGGAGTTGGAGAGACTCATGGACATTCAGAATAAGACGATTTCAAGAGAGACTTAAAAGAAATTCAAATAATGGTTAAAATCATGTTTGATGCATTCACCACATAAAGTGCAGGAGAGGGTTCTAAGCCTCCACATGGAGAAGGATCTTCAGATGGTATGGAGGATGAAGAGAAGAGTTAGAAAGGTAGTGGAGGAAATACACCTCCATCTCCCCCATCCTCATCCTCATCATCTTCGTCAGCATCTTCATCTTTCACTTCCACCACAAAAACCACCCACACTCATTCAAAAATCCCAAAAGGAAAAACTCCATTACTCAAGTTGGATATCATGTTTGAACTTCCCATGTACAATGGTGAGGTAAATGCAGAGAAGTTAGACAATTGGATCCATCAATTGGAATTATACTGTAGAATTTATAATCTACAAGAGGAAGACAAAAAGATCCAGCTGGCTTCATTAAGGCTAGAAGGAGCAACAATAGTTTTGTGGGAAGCAAAGACTCAAGAGGAAATGCGAATTCATGGTAAGATATCCATTTCTTGCGTTGAATTAATTTCTTCCATTAAAAGACAGTTTTATCCATTAGCCTATATGAAAAAATCAATAATGAGTTGGAAAAACTTTAGGCAACTCAAAGACCAAAATGTTCAAGAGTACACCCAGGATTTTAGAAAGAGAGCTTTGTTGTTAGGAGTAAACTTGAATTCACAAGACACACTCTTGAAATACATTGGGGGTTTACATTCCTACTTGAAAAATACTATCCTTATGTTTAACCCAAACAACTTAGATTAATTATGCGTGCAAGCCACACATCTTGAATCAAGGGGAAAGAAAATTCAAGAAGAGGGTAGTAAGAAGAATCCACTCAAGGGTAAGGGAAAAGAGAAGGGATAAAAATGAAAGGGAAAGAAGAATTCAAGCATCAAGAAATAAGGGGAGAAACCTACATGCAAACATTGTTCCAAAGAGGGGCATGATGAAGCCCACCGTTGGAAACTACATACCAAACTAAGGCCAAAGAAACCAAATAACAAAGGGAAACAAAATATGACTACCACCACACAACAAGATATTGGATCCGATTCAAGAGTTGAGACTAGGATAATAGCTATGGTTAACAAAGGAAAGGAAGCGATAGCAAGTAATATTTCCTCAAATAGTCACAACAACACTCAAAATGAATACACAAGGATAGAATTGTTCCATGTTAGGGTGATTTCAAACCACACAAATATTGATGCATTGTTTGACAGTGGGTCACAAGAAAACTTGATTTCAGAAGACTTGGTAAAAAATATTAACCTTGAAACTGTACCACATCATAAACCATACCCTTTTGGTTTGATAGTTAAGAATACTAATTTAGAGGTTACAAGGAAATGCATATTTCGATTTGCTATTACTGTAAAATTTGTTGATGAAGTCGAGTTAGATGTGATTCCACTTGACATTTCCGGGATTATCTTGAGAAGTCCATATTTGTATGACAGGAAAGTGGTTTTTTATCGCCATGAGAACAAATATCATTTTCTTAAGGATGGGTTGGAGTATATTTTGAGATCTCATCGCAAAAAACTGAATATTTCTTTAGTTAATCCATGGAAAATGAAGAGGCTAGTTAATGCAAGTAAACATTTTATGCTTCTCATGATCAATAAAAACGATGATGTTGACTATGAATCTTTTGAAGGATGTGATGAAAAATTAAAATCTGATTTTTTTGATGTGGTAATTCAGCATGGCGAGATGTTTCAAGAACCAAATGGGTTACCTCCCAAGAGGGGAATTTAGCATGAGATTCAGTTGCAGCAGGATGTTCCACTTCCAAACATTAGTATGTATCAAATGTCAATTATGGAGAGTTTGGAAATCAAGAAGGAAATTCAAGAATTGTTGAAAAAATGTATCATATGCCCATCTACCTCGCCATGTGGTTCACCAATTGTTTTGGTACCAAAGAAGGACGAGACATGGCGCATGTGCATAGATTTACGTGCACTAAATAAAATCACAGTAAATAATCGCTACCCACTGTTAGGTCCCTATATTACTAGTATAGGCCCTTATTATTGTTAGTGTAACCCCCTTATTGTTGTTATTGTACCCCTGTAACCCCCATATTGTTATTATTGTGCCCTTAAATTATTATTGTTAGGTCTGCTAGGATTACATTATGGCCCCATGGACTCCTATATATAGAAAGGAGGTTTTGTAATTTATATCATCCAAGAATTGTTCATTCATGTAATGTATTGGAGGTTTCCCCCTCGAAGTGGCTTATTTCTAAGGCGTTGATATCTCTTTTCTTCTATTTTTGGAGCTGGTTCCACAACATTTGGTATCAGAGCTTTGGATTCTAGGGTTTCGTTTCCCCAAACAAGTCATCGTGGCATTTTCTCTATAAATTTGTTTCTACGAAGGTTCAGAAGCTGAAATTTTTAGAGTACGAAGCCGAAATCCTAAGGAACATCTTCACAAAATTTCAGAGCTTGGTTCGCAATATTTTCGGAGATATGATCTATGGAAGTTAGGTCTTTTTAGAGGCTCCTCAATTTAACCTAAACAGGTCATCGCGGAATTTTCACTATAAATTTGTTTCTATAAAGGCTCAGAATCTGAAATTTTTAGAGCGTGAAGCCGAAGTCCTGAGGAACATCATCGCAAAATTGTAGATCTTGGTTCGCAATATTTTCAGAGATATGGTCTATGGAAGTTAGGACTTGTTCAGGCTCCCGAATTTCATCTCAAAGAGGTGATTGTGGGAAAATCTTCATAACTCTCTCTCTGAGCATCGGATTGGAATTCTGTAAAAAGTGACTGGAAGTACACAAACTTTAGTTTTATGTATATTAATTTCAGAGCCAAAGGAGGAAACATTGACACGTGGCAAGTTGTACAAGTTTTCTCTACTGAACCATTCCATAATTAAGGTCATCATAGGATATTGGACATAACTTTGTCTCAAAGAATCCAAATCAGGTCAGACCTATGGCATTTGAAAGAAGCTTCAAAGGGATACTACAAAGCCAAATTTCAGATATTGAGGATCTGTAATTATAGAGATAATTCAATTTCAATATCGAGCTCTTCAAACGCAAGTAAAAGGTGTGTATTTTTCTTTTCCGAATTGCATAAGTCTTGTTTGAAGAATCAAGTTTGAAGTGATTCCAAGGGAATATTGAAGAATTCTTATCAGAATTGGGTGATATAATGCCTCCAAAAAATAATTTCATACCCATTAAGCCCTCATAAATCTATACTATGACGCATGAAGCAGAAAAATTGCACTATGAGATATCAAAATTACGGTACCAAGTGCAACAAATTACAATCTTACAAAGAGCAAACGAAGATGACATAGATGGTTTAAAAGTAGAAATGGAGGCTAATTTGGATGGTTTGAAGGATCAAATAAAATATAATATGGACGGTAAATTAGTGGAAGATCCCGTCGAGCATCAACAACAATTTCTCCAACTCTCAAAGGATAACCTAACTTTGGCGCAGAATCAAATGAAACAACAGGAAGATCAACATCACATCGAAAGAAGTTCTGAAGCAGTCATAGAAACAAGAAATCAATAAGTACGACCAATTTCAGAGTATCTCAATAAGTGGAAGAACTTTCCTGTAGAAGATTCCACATGGGAGGATGAGAATTTTATACAGAAGCATCAAGAAATAATCAAGCGTTGAGGACAACACTTGTTTGAAGGAGAAGGGCATGTTAGGTCCCTATATTACTAGTATAGTCCCTTATTTTTGTTAGTGTAACCCCATTATTGTTGTTATTGTACCCATGTAACCCCCATATTGTTATTATTGTGCCCTTAAATTATTATTGTTAGGTCGGCTAGGATTACATTGTGGCCCCATGGACTCCCTATGTATAGAAAGGAGGTTTTTTAATTTGTATCATCCAAGAATTGTTCATTCATGTAATGTATTGGAGGTTTCCCCCTCAAAGTGGATTATTTCTAAGGCGTTGATATCTCTTTTATTCTATTTTTGGAGCTGGTTCCACAACATTTGGTATCAGAGCTTTGGATTCTAGGGTTTCACTGCCCCAAACAGGTCATCGTGGCATTTTCACTATAACTTTTTTTTCTACGAAGTTTCAGAAGCTATAATTTTTAGAGTACGAAGCCGAAATCCTGAGGAACATCTTTGCAAAATTTCAGAGCTTGGTTCACAATATTTTCGGAGATATGATCTGTTGGAAGTTATGTCTTTTTGCAGGCTCCTCAATTTAACCTAAACATGTCATCGCGGAATTTTCACTATAACTTTGTTTCTACAAAGGCTCACAATCTCAAATATTTTGAGCATGAAGCCGAAATCCTGAGGAACATCCTCGCAAAATTGCAGATCCTGGTTCGCAATATTTTCAGAGATATGGTTTGTGGAAGTTAGGACTTGTTCAGGCTCCCAAATTTCATCTCAAAGAGGTGATTGTGGAAAAATCTTCATAACTCACTCTCTGAGTATCGGATTGGAATTCTGTAAAAAGTGACTGGAAGTACATGGACTGTAATTTTCTTTTTATTAAGTTCAGAGCCAAAGGAGGAAACATTGACACGTGGAAATTCATACAAGTTCGCTCTACTGAACCAGTCCATAATTAGGTCATCGTGGGATATTGGACATAACTTTGTCTTGAAGAATCCAAATCAGGTCAGACCTGTGGAATTTGAAAGAAGCTTTAGAGGGATACTACAGAGCCAAATTTCAGATATTGAGGATCCGTAATTATAGAGATAATTCAATTTCAATATCGAGCTCTTCAAAATCAATTAAAAGGTGTGTATTTTTCTTTTCCGAATTGCATAAGTCTTGTTTGAAGAATCAAGTTTGAAGTGATTCCAAGGGAATATTGAAGAATTCTTATCAGAATTTGGTGATATAATGCCTCCAAAAAATAATTACATACCCATTAAGCCCTCAGAAATCTATACTATGACGCATGAAGCGGAAAAATTGCAGTATGAGATATCAAAATTACGGTACCAAATGCAACAAATTTCGATCTTACGAAGAGCAAAAGAAGATGAAATAGATGGTTTAAAAGTAGAAATGGAGGCTAAGTTGGATGGTTTGAAGGATCAAATAAAATATAATATGGATTGTAAAGTAGTGGAAGATCATGTCGAGCATCAACAACAAGTTCTCCAACTCTCAAAAGATAACCTAACTTTGGTGTAGAATCAAATGAAACAACAGGAAGATCAACATCACATCGAAAGAAGTTCTGAAGCAGTCACAGAAACAAGAAATCAACAAGTACAATCAATTTTAGAGTATCTCAATAAGTGGAAGAACTTCCCTGTAGAAGATTCCACATGGGAGGATGAAAATTTTATACAAAAGAATCAAGAAATAATCAGGCGTTGAGGACAACACTTGTTTGAAGGAGAGGGGCATGTTAGGTCCATATATTACTAGTATAGTCCCTTATTGTTGTTAATGTACCCCCTTATTGTTGTTATTGTACCCCTGTAACCCCCATATTGTTATTATTTTGCCCTTAAATTATTATTATTAGGTTGGCTAGGATTACATTGTGGCCCCATGGACTCCTATATATAGAAAGGAGGTTTTGTAATTTGTATCATCCAAGAATTTTTCATTCATGTAATGTATTGGAGGTTTCCCCCTCAAAGTGGCTTATTTCTAAGGTGTTGATATCTCTTTTCTTCTATTTTTTGAGCTGGTTCCACAACATTTGGTATTAGAGCTTTGGATACTAGGGTTTCGCTGCCCCAAACAGGTCGTTGTGGCATTTTCACTATAACTTTTTTTCTATGAAGGTTCAGAAGCTGAAATTTTTAAAGTAAGAAGCCAAAATCCTGAGGAACATCTTCGCAAAATTTCAGAGCTTGGTTCACAAATTTTCGGAGATATGATCTGTGGAAGTTAGGTCTTTTTGTAGGCTCCTCAATTTAACCTAAACAAGTCATCGCGGAAATTTTCACAATAACTTTGTTTCTACAAAGACTCAAAATCTGAAATATTTTGATCACAAAGCTGAAATCCTGAGGAAAATCATTGCAGAATTTCAGATCTTGGTTCGCAATATTTTCAAAGATATGGTCTATGGAAGTTAGGACTTGTTCAGGCTCCCGAATTTCATCTCAAAGAGGTGATTGTGGGAAAATCTTCATAACTCTCTCTTCGAGCATCGGATTGGAATTCTGTAAAAAGTGACTAGAAGTACACAGACTGTACTTTTCTTTCTATTAAGTTCAGAGCCAAAGGAGGAAACATTGACACGTGGAAAGTCATACAATTTCACTCTACTGAACCAGTCCATAATTGGGTCATTGTGGGGGATTGGACATAACTTTGCCTCGAAGAATCAAAATCAGGTCAGACCTCTGGCATTTGAAAGAAGCTTCAGAGGGATACTACAGGGCCAAATTTTAGATATTTAGGATCTGCAATTATAGAGATAATTCAATTTCAATATCAAGCTCTTCAAAAGCAAGTAAAAGGTGTGCATTTTTCTTTTCCGAATTGCATAAGTCTTGTTTGAAGAATCAAGTTTGAAGTGATTCCAAGGGAATATTGAAGAACTCTTATCAGAATTGGGTGATATAATGCCTCCAAAAAATAATTCTATAACCATTAAGCCCTCATAAATCTATACTATGACACATGAAGCGAAAAAATTGCAGTATGTGATATCAAAATTAAGGTACCAAGTGCAACAAATTTCGATCTTACGAAGAGCAACCAAAGATGACATAGATGGTTTAAAAGTAGAAATGGAGGCTAAGATGGATGGTTTGAAGGATCAAATAAAATATAATATGGATGATAAATTAATGGAATATCACATTGAGCATCAACAACAAGTTCTCCAACTCTCAAAGGATAAACTAACTTTGGTGCAAAATCAAATGAAACAAGAGGAAGATCAACATCACATCGAAAGAAGTTCTAAAGTAGTCACAAAAACAAGAACTCGACAAGTACGATCAATTTTAGAGTATCTCAGCAAGTGGAAGAACTTTTCTGTAGAAGATTCCACATGCGAGGATGAGAATTTTATAAAAAAGCATCAAGAAATAATCAAGCGTTGAGGAAAACACTTGTTTGAAAGAGAGGGGCATGTTAAGTCCCTATATTAATAGTGTAGTCCCTTATTATTTTAGTGTAGCCCCCCTTATTGTTATTGTTGTACCCTTGTAACCCCCATATTGTTATTATTGTGCCCTTACATTATTATTGTTAGGTCGGCTAGGATTACATTGTGGCCCCATGGACTCCTATATATAGAAAGGAGGTTTTGCAATTTGTATCATCCAAGAATTGTTCATTCATGTAATGTATTGGAGGTTGCCCCCTCGAAGTGGCTTATTTCTAAGGCGCTGATATCTCTTTTCTTCTATTTTTGTAGTTGTTTTCACAACACCCACTCCCATGCATTGATGATTTGCTAGACCAATTAAAGTATGCAAGATATTTCACTAAGTTAAACTTGCGAAGTGGTTATCATCAAGTTAGAATAGCTAAAGCAGACATTTGGAAAACTGCATTTAAAACTAGACAAGGATTGTTTGAGTGGCTAGTTATGCCATTTGGTCTAATAAATGCTCCAGCTACTTTCATGAGAGTCATGAATGATGTTATTAGACCATTTCTAGATGAATTCGTCATTGTTTACTTATATGACATACTTATATTCAGCAAATCAAGAGATGAACATGTCATGCATGTGAACAAGGCACTTGATGTTTTAAAAAAAGAGCAATTATTTTTAAAGATGTCGAAGTGTGAGTTTGGCAAGACTTCTTTAGTGTATTTTGGACTCATTGTTAGAGGAGGTGAGTTCAAGATAGAACCTTCCAAAGTAGAATTCATTTTGAATTGGCCCAAGCCCAATATAGTTACAGAGGTAAGAATATTTCTTGGGGAAGCACAATATTGGATGAAATTCATTGCTAATTTTTCTTCCATTGCAGCTCCGTTACATGCATTGGCAAGAGTCAAGAAAGTCTTCCATTGGGGAGATATGCAACAAAAATCATTTTATGCTTTAAAGAAAAAGATAAGTTCAACACCGGTATTGGCTCTTCCGGATCTTAGACATCCATTTGAGATCCAAACGGATGCAAGTGATTATGCTATGGGAGCAGTTCTCATGCAACATGGTAAGCCTATTTCGTTTCATTCTGAAATTTTTAATGGAGTTGTGACTAATTATCCCAGCTATGAAAAATATTTATATGCATTGGTACAAAGTGTAAAGAAATGGAAGGACTATTTGATGGGGAAAGAGACCATTATCCGTACCGACCATCAGCCTTTGTAGCACTTAAAATCACAGTCAAATTTGTAGCAATCATGACATTTCAGATGGATGGGATTTCTACAACAATTTCATTTGGTTATCAGGTACAAAAAGGGAATCGACAATAAGGTAGTTGATATGCTATCTAGGCCTATTGTAAATTCATCTATTATACTCAAGAAAAATTCATTTATGCATGAAAGCTACATTGAACAATATGCATACGATAGTGATTTTCAAGATGTGTATGAAAGCTTGAGTCAAGGAAACCAAAATGAAGAATTAGATTATCATGTGCATAATAGTTTGTTATATCACTTGGGCAAGTTATGTATACCAGAGGGAGAAAGAAACAATATCATAAGGGAGGCGCACACTTCATTGATTGCTGAACATTTTGGTGTAGGAAAGGTAGTAGCAAATCTCCAAAGGTATTGTTATTGGCCACGCATGATTGATAGTGTATCTCATTTTACTAGAGGATTTTCTTTATGTGAAATAAGTAAGCTAATAATAGGAAATTTGGATTGTACACTCCACTTCTGGTTCCTTCACATCCTTGGGAGAGTATCTCAATGGATTTTGTAGGTGGTCTTCCAATGTCACGGAAAGGTCATGATTACTTGTATGTTGTGGTAGATAGGTTCAGTAAAATGTTTCTTTTGATGCCATGTAGGAAAAAAATTACAGCTAAACAAATAAGTAATCTTTTCTTTCAAAATGTATGGGTTCATTTTGGTCTTCCTACTTCTATTGTAAGTATATCAAGATTCCCGGTTTGTTCAGAATTTTTGGTCAAAATTATGGGACATGATGGACACAAAGTTGAAGAAGAGTACAAAATTTCATCCGCAAACAGATGGTCAGACCGAGGTGGTAAACAAAACATTTACTCATATTATTAGAGCTTATTGCAGCAAACATCCCAAGTTGTGGGATGAACAGTTTCATTACATTCAGCATGCATACAACAGGGAAAAGCATTCATCCACAAACAATTCGCCATTTGAGGCATGTTTTGGGTACTTTCCAAAATCGCCTTTGGACTTCATATTTGAGAAATATGTCGCTATAGATGGTCATAGTGACATAGATAAGGCAAGGAAGTTCATTGATAAAATTCAGTTGGTACATCACATAGTGTAAGAACAACTTGAAAAGAGTGAAAGCAACTGCAAGGCAAGGCATGATAAACATCGTGTTAATCACAAATTCTAGGTTGGAGATGAAGTTTGGTTGCATATCAGAAAATAAAGATTGCAAGGGGAAGGTAAAAAGCTCAAGCCAATCCATTATGGTCCATTTAAAATGCTAGAAAAGATTGGTACTAATGCATTTAAGCTAGATTTGCCTCCTTATATGTAAATATATTCTCTCATTAATGTTGAGAATTTGAGATTGTTTGAGCCTTCTTTGATTAATGATCATGGAGAGCATGTTCAACTGCTATCAATAGATGATTTCTTACCAGAATATCTTGATGAACTTCAATAAGATCTCATACTTGACAGAAGAATTAGAACTTGACGAAGAGGGAATGTCGAATACCTTAGAGTTGGACTAAAGGGACAAAATCCTTCAAAGGCCAAATTGATAGTATCTTTTGGGGTCCAAAAGGCTTCTAGTGGAGAGGAATGATTAGAGGCTCAGTATTTAGCTAAGAAACAAAAGTGCTCAGAAATGCTCCAAAACAAAACAATTGGATAGAGCTTGTCACCAGGATTCCAACGCAACTCGTTTCATCAAAATTTGAGTTCGTATGAGTAAGTTATGGTATGATGTTAGTTTTCTCAAACAGGTAAAAATTGTGCAGAACAGTGACACACTGATGACTTGGAAGTCCAGTCAGCACCTCAGGAATCTTCATGGAATTTTCTCCAGATTTCAGCCAGTGACACTGTGACAAGTGTCAAAATCAAATTCGCCAATGTTGCTTAGGGAAGTTGAATTTTTTCCTCCTAATCCTAAGTTGGGAATTTCCTCTATGATGGATATTATTTTAATGGTGGAATTTTTGGGCCAATGGGGAAGGGCCACGTGGCACATCTAGAGGCTGCCACGTGCCCTCCCCCATGGCAAGGTTGGATGGCATATTATTTTTTATGCAAGTCGAGACCATATTCAAGTTGAATGGGGCACATATATATGTTTTATTCCAAATTTCAAACCATAGTCATGGGGCGCAACATATCAACAAACATATTATTCGCATATCAATTATAACCAAAGTTTATTACTATGGTTGGATCCGAAGTTATGTGAAACAAAATTTTATGGCAGAGATCAAGGTCGAACCCACGACCACCCACGCAGAGCTCCAACAACATACCACTATACCATCCACCATGTTCCTTACCTTATAGGGACACCACCACCATTTGAAGATTGAAATGTGCCGAGGTTGCGGTTCGGAGGGGGCCAACCCCCTCCCACATGTCTGTGTGCTCAGAATTGTGACCAAAGACCATTTCGGTGGGAGTTTAAAATTTTAAAACGA
The DNA here is from genome assembly GCA_034641835.2 of Pinus albicaulis. Classification (NCBI taxonomy): domain Eukaryota; kingdom Viridiplantae; phylum Streptophyta; class Pinopsida; order Pinales; family Pinaceae; genus Pinus; species Pinus albicaulis. The sequence continues at coordinate 617,627,375 of CM076578.1, read as the reverse complement.
GTTTAAAGCTATGATTATTAACCCTAATCATGCCATTAATCCAGGTTAGCACCATAACCCGCGATTAGTGCTAAAAACGTGCTTTGCGCTAATCACATATTAACTGCACTTAAACTCGTGTTTATAGATAATTAAATGTGGATTATCTTAGCAGCGCTTTTGGTGGAATTTCTAGATATGGTGGAATCTCCACATTTAGTGGAGTTAACTGGCAGACTTCCAGAATGAGTGGAGAAAAACTATGAAAATTTGGTTTTGCCATAACTGAAGCAATTTTCGACCAATTTTGGCTCAGGAAGAGTCATTCTTGGGAGATTTTGATGTTTCAGAGCCATTGGAGCAGGTTGTAGAGGCAATAGGAGACTATAAATTACACTTTTGCACAACTGAATCTAATACAAAGGCCCACACTATGAAGCTGGACCAAGGAGATGTAGCCAAGGAGGGGTGCTCCTTCATAAAAAACTTGTGTATTTTCCTCATTATTTGTGCTTGTTGTGTTTTTATATGTTGCTATTCAAAATTGAGTTTCCATGCTTTTAATTTCATGAAATACACTTAATCTCATCAAGTTTAATGAATCGTCAATCATAAGCACCTGTATAAACCCTTGTATAAGAAGCAAACCAAAGCACTTTCATGTTAATTTGAAACTGAGATTAGCACAACATTAACTAACAATAAATTTCAGATCAGTTCGTGTTCCATTGGTAGATCCTTGCTTTGAAGCCAGTAGGAGTGTCTGAGGCAGTGTTTTGTCTATGTTGATTATGTTACAAAGAGTGGACCATCTTCACCTATAGCGAGTACACCTGCATTTTTAAATCCTCTTTAAACTCTATGTGCTTATGCCTTGAAATTATATTTAATTTTTAAATCGTCTTTATTTGATATGTTTAAATTTCATGTATATATTATTATGTTTATTTTTTTTTATATGTTAAATTATGTTTATAATTTAAAGACCCTCAACAAGGCAAAACTTAGGGTGACAATGGGGCATCGATCCCTTCGTGGGACGACGCCATAGGCATTATCATGCTCGAGGATGCTAGGGACCAACATGTATGGATTACACGAGAGCTAGGTACACTCTCTGCTTAGCCGGCTACTAGAAATAACTTGACTTTGATGTTGGAAAGCATCAATCGGTTAATCCAGACACTCTAGAGGGTGGGCCCATATACGACCTCCTACATTCCATACATAGGATTAGGAGGTAGGAGGTTAGAGGCCCAAATACTTTGGAGGTGGTGAAAGTTTCCAGAAAGGATATTGGTGTGTGTGGGGAGTTGTTTGTCATCCCTCTGGGCCATCGTGCTAGACATGCTAGTCTAATTCCATTTAGATATTTTAAGATTGTTGATTTGACCACTTTTGTTTATGATCAATTCATTGGAGCTTGGGGCGAGTTCCCCCATCGTTGACCAAATCCCCCTTTACTTTTGTTGCCATGTATATGTTGAGTTCCTGCTACCTATGAAACCAGATTATACCAACACCGGATCTAAGTTTTATGGACCTAGCAGGGGACGTAGCTATGATCACCCCATGGATCGTAGGGACCATGTGCATATACCAACACCTTTGAGATTGTTGGCACAACTGTCTTAGAGTGTGGTATTACCGATGGAGCTAGAGGAGTCGTCACAACTTGACATTGAGACTAGGGATACCATTGCAGATAACATGTGTACCACATTGGTCAGTTCCTAGGTCACATTGTGTGGAGAGATGAGCAGGCCACCATCGTTTCCCCATGACCCACCAGTTTCATTAGTTGATGATTCAGTGCTCGAGCATCTACCACCTGACTAGGTTTTGTCATATGCACGCATGTCTTGTGATGCCATTCGTGAGACTTGGGCGGTGTATAACCCATGTGCAATAGGCCAACTACACATATATGGAACTTTTGACTCTTATCATCAATTTATACATTATTTTTATATTAATAAATTCGTATCAGATTACATTTATATTAATAAATTCATGATAACATGTAGACATAGGAATATATGAATAAACTTATGAGATCATCCAAGGGGATAGTTGATCGCCTAGAGAAGATTCTCTATCACTATATGTTTTCATTGAGCTTCCCCTACATCTTCACCTCCACCTCATCAAACTCATGTGGAGAAGAGTCACTAGGGGAGAGGCGTCAGTCGCTGAACACCTCAGCGCTGACTGGACCCCGGCCACGTCAACTGATGCGGTGGCATGTACGACAGGTGCTCCATGGCATGCCGGTCACGTGCCGGTCACGTGCAGCCGGTCACACGGTCTTGGAACCGGTCCAGCCGGTCTACTTCCTCCATTTTCTGGAGCTTGGTCGACAAAACGCTCATTTTCGGTTCGGGTCTGGTTGTTGTCTGTTCGGATCTCCGTTTGTTGCGATGGTTGGCTCCAATGCTCGACGCCTACGCCGCCACTGTCCGCGCGCTCCCTCCTTGGCGATGGCGTCGCTGCTCTCCTGGGTGGAGCTCCCCTGGTCCTGGTTTGGCTGCAGCAGCATTGCAATCGTGGGTGGTGGAAAACCGTTGCCTGTTCTTATGAGTTCTGCTGGTGGTTTAGCCTCGGCGGTTTGGTTGTTTTTCTTCGGCGCTGTGTGGTTATGGGTCGGCTGTTTGGTATTTATGCTTGGCGAGGGAGTTGGTTTACCTTCGCCCTGTAGTTGGTTTATTCGGCTCTGTAGTTGTGCGTTAGTTGGTTTATTCGGCTCTGTAGTTGTGCGTTTTTCAGCTCTTGCTTTCAGGTGCGTAAGGGGGTTTTTTTTTTGAAGTGTTTTGCATTTTTGTTTAATTTTGGTGCTTGATTGTGTTTTTGTTTTTTTGCAGGTCAGTGGAGAAGGCAAAGACAATGCAATGCAGGACTCTGTGGAATGAAAGAGGAAGCCTGGAGGGATAGGAGTTTTAAGGTAGGACTCTGTCCTACCAGTAATATCTCTGTGTTTGTAAACACATTTCACCTTGAGGAGATGTTCTCTTTTGAGTGGTTTTACAATGTTTGATTGGAATGTAGGGTTTTGGGTTTTACAGTGTTTGATTGGAATGTAGGGTTTTGGGTGTGGGACTCAGTTTCCTTCAATTTTGCAATCTAAATAGTTTCAGGACAAAGTTAATCTTGGGCTTCTCTCTGTTTTTGGGCTTATCTCTGTTTTTGGGCTTATCGGTACCACAGTACTTCAATGAATTTACAGTTTCTTCTGGTCATGGTCCAGTCCACACTCATGGCCGATGGGTAGGGTTCTTACAGCTTTTTTCAGGGCCTAAATTGAATTTTTTTGGCTAGCGGTTTGTTGTGGCAACATTCCCTTCATTCTTGAAATTTTCAATGTTTTTACCTTTAAAATTTTTTGAATGGTTTTTTTCACAGTTCAATGACATTATCAATGTGATTTTCTCGTCGCCACCTTTAGTTGATGGCATGGTAGCATTGTTTTTGGACAGCACTCTACATATGGGGGAGACTTCAACAAGGAAAGACAGAGGCTATCATTGGTGGGATAAGTTCCGCTCATTCAAAACTGATCCTAGAAGTGAAAAGTTTTATGCTCTCCCTTTTAACCTAACCAAGTTTTTCCCATCTGTTTGAGGACGAAACTCTATTTTAGAGGTGGGGTCTCTGTTTTATCAATAGCCTTGGTGCATTTGGAGAATAATTATGTATTCATTGGGTTAGAGTGTCTTCAATTCAGAAAGAGACAACTTCACAGTGTTAAATCTAAGATGTCTATATTTTATTCTACCGCTTTGATAGGGAACTGCTTGCACAAATTATCTCAAATGGATACCTCTGTGCACTGGAAGCCTGGAGGAGATGTTCTCTTTTGAGTGGTTTTACACAGTTTGATTGGAATGTAGGGTTTTGGGTTTTACAGTGTTTGATTGGAATGTAGGGTTTTGGGTTTTGGGTTCTCTTTAGTGTTTGATTGGATTTCAGATTATGATGTTAATGTTGACAATGATCTAAATATATTATTGAATTTCATGTTTATGTTATTTGTATTAGACATTCAACTTTTAATTTCAATGTCAATTAAAAGGGATATTAATAGATCCTCTCTTGCTGGTAATTTGACTGAGCTTCATGCTTATTACAGATAATGCTATGTTTTATCCCTTAGAAGCCTCTCCCCTATTGATTAGGTTGGAAGGAGTGTTTTAGGATTTTAGAGTGTTTTTACAGGAGTTGTCATATTATTATTTTATTTTCTCAAAGGGATTTCAGATTATGATGTTAATGTTGACAATGCTCTAAATATATTATTGAATTTCATGTTTATGTTATTTGTATTAAACATTCAACTTTTAATTTCAATGTCAATTTTCTACTTGTAGCCTTTTTTTCTTTTGCATAATTGTTTACTTTATTTGTGCCCTCTCTTCCTTGAACTCTTAAAAAAATCTCGTGATTCTCTTAAAAAAATTCATGTGTGGAAATCACAGGATGCCTTCATGGTAACCTTCTCTATTGTAGTTATATGTGAGGTTGATTTCCTAGGAATACAACTTTTGTTCTCTAGTCTAAGCATATTACTAGATCCTCTCTTGCTGGATATTTAGGGATATTAATAGATCCTCTCTTGCTGGTAATTTGACTGAGCTTCATGCTTATTACAGATAATGCTATGTTTTATCCCTTAGAAGCCTCTCCCCTACTGATTAGGTTGGAAGGAGTGTTTTAGGATTTTAGAGTGCTTTTACAGGAGTTGTCATATTATTCTTTTATTTTCTCAAAAGGATTTCAGATTATGATGTTAATGTTGACAATGCTCTAAATATATTATTGAATTTCATGTTTATGTTATTTGTATTAGACATTCAAATTTTAATTTCAATGTCAATTTGCTACTTGTAGCCTTTTTTTCTTTTGCATAATTGTTTACTTTATTTGTGCCCTCTCTTCCTTGACCTCTTAAAAAAATCTCGTGATTCTCTTAAAAAAATTCATGTGTGGAAATCACAGGATGCCTTCATGGTAACCTTCTCTATTGTAGTTATATGTGAGGTTGATTTCTTAGGAATACAACTTTTGTTCTCTAGTCTAAGCATATTACTAGATCCTCTCTTGCTGGATATTTAGGGATATTAATAGATCCTCTCTTGCTGGTAATTTGATTGAGCTTCATGCTTATTACAGATAATGCTATGTTTTATCCCTTAGAAGCCTCTCCCCTACTGATTAGGTTGGAAGGAGTGTTTTAGGATTTTAGAGTGTTTTTACAGGAGTTGTCATATTATTATTTTATTTTCTCAAAAGGATTTAGGATTATGATGTTAATGTTATTAAATGCTGCAAAAATGTATTATTCAATTCATGTTTATGTTGTTGTATTAGACATTCAACTTTTAATTTCAATATGCATTTGCTGCTTAATAGCCTTTGTTCTTGCATAATTGTTTACTTTATTTGTGCCTCTCTTTATGAACTCTTAAAAAATCTCGTGAGAATTCTCTTAAAAAATTCTAAATGGCAAATCACAGGATCAACCTATGTTAATAATGTATAGTTATATGTGAGGGTAGTTCTTGAATACAGCTTTTTGTTCTCTAATGCAAAGCATATTACTTTAGATCCTCTCTTCTTGGATATTTAGGAATATTAATGAATCCTCTCTTACACTCTTGGTAATTTGGTAGGGTTTCATGCTTATTACGAGATAATGCTATGTTTTATCGATAGTTACAACACAATGGGGAGGCTTGTTTTAGGTATTTGGAATTTGATCTTTAATAGGAGTCATAATGTTTACTATGAGGTAATCAGCTTCAAAGTATCGTATAGATATAGCTTATACTTTGACTGAGCTTCATGCTTATTACAGATAATGCTATGTTTTATCAATAGTTACAACACGTATAGAAGACTGTTTAGAGTATTTCTGGAATTTGATCTTTTAGGAGTCATAATGTTTACTATGAGGTAATCAGCTTCAAAGTATCGTATAGATATAGCGTATCGTATATCTACTGATTACGTAATTACACTCATGCAATACTACTGATAAGTAACCTACGAGATATAAAATCAAAGTAGTGAATGATTACCATTGGGATCCACATAGATAAGATCAGTAATCAAAAGGATACTACAAACGTAACCCTTACTACGAGGTTTTTATGGTTATACTAGTAGTGCCAACTTATATCCTGTAAGCTTTAATACAGAAGCTTAGTTGCATGTTTCAACCAGTGTACTTACATCCTCATTACGAGCTATACACTAATCATTACACAGTATCCAATACTTATGGCATTATACAGGTATAAACACTAGTATCTAGTTATCCTTACAAGGGTGTAATAGTGTCGATTATTATGAAGATTCTGGAAAGAGCTATACACTATCATTACCATACCTTATATGTGCTCTACTTTATACAAGTGATTACACTGATGTTTACATTAAGTCATTGTGTAAGATCCATATACACTGATTACAAATGTTACAAGGGTTGTACAGGTCAGCTTATACTGCAATGTAAGCAGTAACAATGGGACCTGATCTGGTTATACAATGCTTATAACTTATAAGGCATACATGTTACAAGGAGTAATAATGTTTACTATGAGGTAATCAGCTTCAAAGTATCGTATAGATATAGCTTATACTTTGACTGAGCTTCATGCTTATTATAGATAATGCTATGTTTTATCAATAGTTACAACACATATAGGAGACTGTTTCATACAACAGATTAACAAACTTGTATGATTTAGAAACTGTTTGATATGTAGGAATTATAAACTGTTTGATATATAACTTCATACAAAATCTGATATAGGCTATAAGGCTATAACTTCAACAGATTAACAAACTTGGGGGATTTAGACACTGTTTCATACATACTAATTTGAAAATGTTTGTAGCTTCCCAAACATCCATGGATACTATCATTAGCAAACCTATTTGATCCTTACCAAAATCACAGTTTCTTGTAGTTACAAAAATTAAGTCATGGCACCTCTATGCTTGATGGCTTCCATTTCCTGCATTGCCCAAGTATGGTGGACTGCCCAACATTGGATGATTAGGATGTGCCTGAATGTTGGCATATGGTTGACTCCAATTTGCTCCATGTAGCCATGGTGGGACTAAGTAGCCCAAGTGTCCACTTGTGTTACTAACCCCAGCACTGACTGCAGATGTCATATAAACACAATTAGGATTCAAACCTGCACTGGTAGGGGTATAAGAGGTGGGCCTAACCCCTGCCTGATAGCTAGGGACTTGGATGTTAATCAGGTCTTGGAATGATGGTGTATGCTCTGCAATGTGGTCCAGCGTGTTAGACATCAACCTATTTGCCTCAAACTATCTTGAACCATGTTCTTCTCTGCTTGTCACCCCTTGTCCTTTTTCCAACTCTTGCTGAACCTTTCTTGCCTCTCTCTGTTGCCTTGCCAATTGCTTTTGATGTTCCTTCTCTTCCCTTGCTTTTTGTCTTTCCAACCTTTCCTTTGCTCGAGCGTCTGCTGTTGCAATCCTTGCAACCCTCTTTTCATTGGCTAACTCCTTCTTTCTCTTTTTAGCTTCCTGAATTTCATTCTTTTTACGTTCAGACTCGAACATTAAATTCATATAGTCTTCAGATGTGAGCAATTGTGAACTCCTCCCTAAACGAAGATAATCTGAGGCTGAGTTCCTTGATTAGGCCTTCACTCTCTCTACTGGTAGCTTTAGGAATGCACCAAGTAATCTCTTCTTTTCCGGACCTGCCTGCTGGATTTCATCTTCTGGGACAACTGAATGGCCCCCATTGTTGTCTTCTTCAGGTAATTCATGCTGAATAGGCTCCTCTTCTAGTGATCCATTGTCCACAAAATAATGAACAAGTTAGGTGTTCAACCCTGATGGTTGTGAAGGCATGTCCATGCTTTCATCCTCATTGGTGGATGTTACATTATTTCCAGTGATATTCATCACGGCCTCTGCCAGCCATGATGGTGCACTTACTTGGGTTGGCATGGTCAATTCCTCATTGTCAGCTGCATCAGTGGGTTTCACAGCCTCATTGATATTGTTAGTTGGTTCATCACTGAACTGTGTCTCACTGACATGCTCAGCATCATCACCACCACAGAACAACCCTTCAGAAAGGGACATTATACCTTCAGCAGCAGCTACATCTTCTTGGGCACCAACATGCTCTTCTAAGTTCTCTGCTGCTTGAACTTCCACTTCAAATGCTTGGCTACATGTGGTATCATGCATAAGAGCATCATAATTGAGTGGCCATATACCAGTCCTCCTAAATCCAGCCTTTATATTAGAAGGTGTGAGAGCCCTTTTAAATGCTTTGCTAACAAGCTCAGCTAGCTCAAACCTCTTTACTTCCACCCCTGGGTTCTTTTCCATCCATGAAGCTCGCTCAACCCTGAAATAGTTCTTGAAAGGCCCAAACACGCTCACATCAAGGGGCTGCAATCTGTGAGTAGTATGAGCCGACAATGTTAACAGGTCAATGCCCAACTTATTGGCCTCCTCGATTGTCTGCACAGCCATGTGGCTTCCATGGCCATCTAAAATCATCAAGTGCTTGTTTTCAGGCGAGACACCACCTGGTACAGAAGCAGCAAAGTGGCAAAGCCAATTTAGGAACAGTTCCTTTGTCATCCATGCATGTGGATGTGCAGCCATGCATGCCCCCGGTTCACAATTCTGTATGTAATTTTTTAGTTGAGTTTTACCTTTAAATGGATAAAATCCCGGTATAGATGAGCTAATTGCATTGACACAGGCAAGAATTGTGATCCACTCCCTGCTCTTAGGCAATATCTTAGGCACATTTCTACTCCCTCTCTTTGCAATTACCCGCATACCGCAATTTCTTCCTGCCTGTAAGCCTGTCTCATCGCAGTTCCATATGTGGTCTGGGGCATATGAGTGCTGGTCATATGCAGCAGAAAGAGTGTTATAGAACTTGGAAACAATTGCAGGGCGTAGATTTAAAGCCCGGTCTCTTTCAAGGCCCTCTGTTGTACGTAACACAAGGTCTGGATGCCTCTTTTTAAACCCACTCCACCATGACTTACCAGGAAAACCATCTTTAAAGGGGTTTGGCCTCCCTTGACATATTTGAGCTACAGTGGATTTAAGTTGGATAAGCTCTAACCCATGTCCCAATAGGGCCATCTCCTTACACCACTCCACCACCTCATCTTCCTCCTCTTCGGTCATGACTGTAACAGGCCCTCTGCGCTTTGTATTAGTCAACCCATTTATCCAATAATGTATGTTTGAGGCAACAATACCATGTTTTTTCGCTGATGCATGGATTGAATATCCCTTAAACTCGATGTCATCAATTGCAGCAAGCATGTCTTCCTTCGTCCAGCCTCTGATTGCACTGATTTTCTTTGTTGAAATTGCACCTTGTATTGTGGTCGAAGGTGGTTATGTGGCTGATGGTGGGCTGGGATGATCTGCAACCACAGGGTCCTTTTCAACTACATTACTAGGAGCAATGGGAGCATTGACATCATCATCTGATGAACTGCTCCGCAGTTGGGCCCCCCTTCTCCCTCGCCTCCTGTTCCTTATCCGATCTGCAACAGAAACTCTTGGCATGGCTACAACCTGGAATTTCCAACATCGTTAAGAAATTTGATAAGTATTACAGCACAACTGTATAAAGTAAACTATAATTATGTATGAATTCCAAAATTTCTGCTAATAACATGAAATCTTTCAGTTGTTTGTTGTGAATTAATTCGCATTGAAGTATTACTTGTCAATTATGTATTACTTGTAATATCAACATCAAAAAGATATGTGATACCTACATGGCTGTTAGCTACATGGACTTGTCTACTATGAAGCAGAGTAATATATATGGTTGTATATATATACAATATGATTATTAGGGAGAATACGTCACACCTATGTAATGAGATAAGAGCTTAGAGAGATTACAGTATAAGTGTAAAGCTCATGTTATTACTATAAGTATTACAGCTCTTGTTTATCCTTATGTAAGTGATTACCTATGTTTATAGAATAGGCTTTATCACCATAAACTTACTATCACATACCTTATATAGATTACACATATAACGTGATTGGTTTAATGTAATGACTCTATTCCAAAGCATGGTTTTCTTACCATTATTTAGATGAGTATGTAGCTTAATGAGTACCAAGCTTGTACTTATGTGATATGTGTGACACTATACTCTCTCTATCCGATCTGATAATTACTATATTTATCCAACCCAAGCACAGGAAAGTTGAGTGTAGATAGTCATTCCAGTGTCTATACAAGCTATGACTTCCGTATAAAAAGTCCAGCCATATCATTCGTCCAGCCTAACCATTACATCCGTGTATAAAAGAATCAGCCGTATCAACCGTTCCAACCGTCTCAAAGTTACATATGTAAGTGTCTGTTTTAAAATGGACTTATATTTGGACATGGACTGTGTGTTAGAACTATTTTTATTGAAAGATTTTATTCAATATAAAGTCAATATCCAAATCTGCTTAATATCTTGAATAACATTATTGAAGAACAACGAAATACCTGTATGTTGTCTCCAGCAACTGATGAAGAGAGTGAATAGCAACCGATGAAGAGAGTGAATGTAACACTGTGCACACACTCTGTCTGGAATGTAACAATGTGCACACAATCTGTCTGGAATGTAACACTATGCACACACTCTGTCTGGAATGTAACACTGAGCACACTCTGTCCTCTGTTTGTATGTCTGGAACACTGTCTGAAAAGGATTGTATGTCTGCAAAATGGAAACTCACTGTCTGAAAACTCACTTTCTGAAAACTGAATGGAACAGTCTGAAAACTCTGAATGTATGTCAGCAGTAGTTTAAGAGCAAAACGAATGCCTCAAATGCAGTAACAGTTGAGGTTTTATAGTTTTATGATTTAGAATTTCATTGGTAGGGAAGATTGGCATGGATTGCCATCTCCCAAATTTAATTGTGTGGTGTGGATTGATTTGTACATGATCCAATCGCTGAAAAGCTATCATGGTTGATCCTTGTGCTTTCCTGAATTTAATTTCTGAATTGAAATGCTTTTCAGAATTTAATTCCTGTAATTCCAGGACTGTTGTGTTTAATTCTTGAAATGAAAGGTTGGGTGAACTATTTCCTGAATTGAATGATGTCATTTAATGTTTTCAATAGGGTGAATGGTTAAACAAACATGTAGATATTGCTGACAGACATTTCCCCTATTTTTGTGCAGGTGGTACTCAATCTTTGTGCAGGGGTTACCCAGTTTTTGTCCAGCTGTTATTCAGCAATGAGATGTAGTCTCCCAATGCAAAATCAGTGGGGCACTGTTTGATGGGATAACAGTACTTTTGGATGGGTAGCTTTGTAATGTTTTGTAGTGCATTTTGCCTTGAATGGTAATTCAGGACTGGAGGTACTTGAGACAGTGGGTCTTGTCAACTTGTGATGTATGTTTTGGTGTATGGCAGATGTTGGTCTAGTAAAAAACTGGGCCCATTTTGGACATATTTATGTAACTTATATAACTTATTTCCAAATATTTATGTGCATATTATCAAATATTTATGTGCATATTTTAGTGAGTTTTTAATTTATGTTTGGTGGATGTGTGGGACCAGTAGTATAACTACTATTGGTCCTTGCACAACAATAGAAGCCTCTCCCCTGTGTAGAAATTGAAGTAAACTTGTTTATTTATAATATTTCAATTTTTTAAAGTTAATGCATGCTCATTAATTCATAGATTAATTATAATTTTCCTGCAGTCAAACGAAATGAAATGCAATAACTTACCCAACGCACTCGACCACGACCTGCAACAGTCTCAGTGTCAGTGTCAGTCTCTCCCCTATGTTCCGCCTTCTCTCTGGCACTGAAATACGGCCGCCACAACAAGCTGTGATCGTAACCCAACGATTCTGATTATCTGGAAGAAAAAGAACATAGCTTCAGAGCTTAATTATCTGGAAGAAAAAGGGAAGAAAAAGAACAGAGCTTCAGAGCTTAATTATCATGGCGGGATTGGGTACTCTGGACAATGGAAGCGGGCACGGGCACGGGCAGGGGGACCCTTTGTATTTATATAGGTCCAAGCTTCCTGATATTGAAATCTCCAGCCATCTTTCTCTGCACGATTATTGCTTCGAGAAATTGGGGGAATTTGCAGAAAGGCCATGCATTGTGCAGGGATTTAATGGGAAGGTTTATTCCTATGGAGAAGTCGATTTGATTTCTCGCAGGGTTGGCTCTGGTTGGGCCAAGCTCGGCATTGGGCATGGAGATGTCGTTATGCTTTTGCTGCCCAATTGCCCAGAGTTCGCTTTCGCTTTCTTGGGTTCGTCTCGAATTGGCGCCATTGCGACGACTGCAAATCCTTTCTATACGCCGGGCGAGATTGCGAAACAGGCAATGGCGTCCCAGGCTCGGGTGATCGTCACTCAGGCCTCTTATGTCGAGAAATTGCGCGATCTGGACAGGGAAAATGGTTCGGTTCTGGTTATTACAATTGACTCAGGGGCTCCCGAGGGTGCCTGCATTTCTCAGTTCTGGCAGAGGCCGACGAGAATGAAATACCCGCTGTCGTGATTCGAACAGACGACGTGGTGGCTCTGCCCTATTCCTGTGGCACCACAGGGCTTCCCAAGGGCGTCATGCTCACGCACGGGGCGCTTGTTTCTTGCCTTGCGCAGCAGGTGGACGGGGAGAATCCCAATCTGTATCTGCATTCGGAAGACGTGGTTCTGTGCGTGCTGCCACTGTTTCATATTTATTCTCTCAATTCTGTGCTGCTCTGTTCGCTCAGAGTGGGCGCGGCTGTCTTGATTATGCCCAGATTCGAAATCCATGCGCTGCTGGAGTTGGTCCAGAAATTCAAGGTCACTGTGGCTCCCGTCGTGCCTCCCATTGTTCTTGCCATCGCCAAGAATCCAATAGCGGAAAAATATGATATATCGTCTCTCAGAATGATCTTGTCAGGCGCTGCGCCTCTCGGGAAGGAGCTGGAAGACGCCCTTAGGGCTAGGATTCCCAATGCAACTTTGGCCCAGGTGACACAAAATTTCACTTCGATTCCCGATTTTTCATCAAATTAGAGGCCTGGGTCCATATAAATAAAAGTGGCAGGAAAGGTAGGCTGCGAGTAATAGCTTCAATAATACAGTGTGTGTGGTAGGCTTCGAGTTATAGTTTCATTAATACGGAGTTGTTTACGGAGTTGTTTATGAAAGTGGAGGTGGTAGCAGTGTTTAAATATGTTTTTGATGGTGGAAAAGGATTCAGAATTATAAAAAACCTCTAAGACACCCAAAATATTGAAGTTTGATAGCTATAACCTAGATTTACAAAAATGTCGGCAAGATTTTCTTAAAATCTTACCTAAATTTCCATAATTTTCAAGTCAAAAAAGCAGTCGAGTTAAACCACAGCTATTAATACACACTGTGGTCTATGTTAATTTTAGGATTTAAGTAAATATAAAATTCAAGAATGGGGAAGTATAAAATTCCAAAATTGAGTTATAGTTTTATGTTAATTTTAGGATTTAAGTAAGTATAAAATTCAAAGATTGGGAAGTATAAAATTCAAAAATTGAGTTATAGTTTTATTTATGCACTGTGATAGTCTATGTCAATTTTAAAATTTAAGTACAAAATTCAATGATTGACATATGCTGCCTTGTCCAAGTAGCTCGAGAATTGGGATATATTGTGAGTTATAGCTTCATTAATGCACTGTGATAGTATATGTCAATTTTAAGATTTAAGTAAATACAAAATTTAAGAATTGGCATATGCTGCTTTGTCTGAGTACATTAATAAAGCTACAACTCAAAAATTGAAATATGTTGTGAGTTATAGTTTCATTAATGCACGTGGTAGTATATGTCAATTTTAAGATTTAACTACAAAATTCAAGAAATGGCATATGCTGCCTTGTCGGAGTACATTAATGAAGCTATAACTCAAGAATTGAGAGATGGTGTGAATTATAACTTCATTAATGCACTGTGGTAGTATATGTCAATTTAAAGATTTAAATAAGTACAAAATTCAAAAATTGACATATGCTACCTTATCCAAGTACATTAATAAAGCTACAACTCAAAAATTAAAATAAATATGTTATTGAGTTATAACTTCATTAATACACTGTGATAGTATATATCAATTTTAAGATTTAAGTAAGTACAAAATTCAAAAATAGACATACTTTATCTTATCCAAATACATTAATGGAGCTACAACTCCAAATACTAGTAGACCAAAATATAAACCCATCAACCCATCTACTTCCAAATTGTTGGGATTTGGGAATGTGTATTGTTTTTTAACACACTGAAATGCTGGTACTTTTTATCAAGTTGACAAGGTAATATAAATTTTTTTGTACAATGGAGCAGGGTTATGGTATGACAGAGGCCGCACCAGTTCTGGCCATGTCTCTGGGTCACTCAGATAATTACTAATATTAACTAACTGGTTGAGATAATATGTTTTTATAAAATATAATAGTTAAATAACTGTAAATAAGTGGATTAACTATTTCATAAAAAAATTTCCAGTGTACTAATTTATTATAGGATTCACTCTAGAATTATTATTATTGTTATCATTATTAGTATTAGCTATTTATATTATTGTTATCATTATTAGTATTAGCTATTTATATTAACCATTGAAATATTACAGACAAAAAGACAAAAATGGTTTTGATTTCGAATTCCCTAACATATATAGAAAATAGTTTTTGATATAGCATAAACCTTATTTAAGGTGAAACACGCTGTTTTTTTATTACTGGACTTTGCAATTTTTACTTAAAATTGATATTCTACTCTTTTGTTTTAAATTTCTAAAAATATTAAAAAAATAAAAAAGATTTATATTATTATTTTTTTCTATTTTCATTTTATTATTAATATTTTGTTTTTAAAAATATAAATAAATTTTATATATTTTTATTGACTATGTAGTTGTGGATTATTTAAAATGTTTTATTTTATTATTATTATTATTATTAAATAAATAAATATTACAAAATAATATTTAATAAGAATTTTTATACTATATAATAATTTAATCGTTTTTTTTGTGTACTTAGTAAAGTAGATGGTGACAGGTTGTTTATTAAGGAACTCAGTTAATTTAATTGTTTTTTTTTGTGTACTTAGTAAAGTAGATGGTAGATGGTGACAAGTTGTTTTATTAAGGAACTCACTAGTGTACTTAGTAAAGTAGATGGCAATAGGTTGTTTTATTAAGGAACTCATTGTGTAAAAGTCATTAGTTCGAATTTTTCTGGGGAAAAACCCAACGAATTTTTCAAGAGTGCAGGTGATTTGGGTGATTTTGAAGGCTTAGATACACCTAAATCAAAACTACTCAAGAAGCAAGTTAGGAGTGCCAGTCATCTCAACCTTTCTGGGGAAAAACCCAACAATGTTAAGGGAAAGTGTGGTTCAAGAGTGCAGGTGATTTGGGTGATTTTGAAAGCTTAGATACACCTAAATCAAAACTACTCAAGCAACAAGTTAGGAGTGCCAGTCATCTCAACACGCACATAATCTAGCAACAAAAAATAATTTAAAAATTTTCTACATTTTTAATTCATTACTTAAATGTTTATAGGTTATATCATTTTTTGGGATTTAACTGGGTTAAGTAAGTCATTCATCTATGACCATTTTAGTGAGAGGTAGTCATAACTAACTAATTTCTCATGATTTTTGAATAGTCCACTTAGCCCTCATTGCATCCCATACTCAAGCTCGCTTAACTATGGAGTTTTTCCCCACAATCAAGCCCATTTAGCTTGCTACCCCATTTGCAAAACCTTTGCAAGTTTTGTGCCTCATAAACCATTCAAGTAGAGCTCCCTTCACTCTTTGTATTTAAGTAGTGACGGGTTTTCGCAGTGCATTGTATTAGATATCATGTTTTGGGATTCAACTACGTTAAATAACTCATTCATCTATGACCATTTTCATAAAACGTAGTCATAACTAACTAATTTCACATGATTTTTGAATAATCTACTTAACATTTATTACATTGGATAATACTCACAGAAGTGAAAAAATGACATTGAAAATTACTATTATTTTATTATTTTTATTTTATAAAAACCATTCCCTAAACCCAACCCCAAAAATTAGCTCAACTAATTTAGTTCTCACTGTTAAGTACTTTCCCAGTTAAAAAAATCATCACAAGATCAAGTTTTTACCATTATACTTTTTAACTTCCTATGAAATATATTTTTAATTTTATCAAAAAAGTGAATTTAATTATTTTTGCTTTGTGACCATATTTGGGGTGTGTTCATTACAGGTGGTGTTCTACAAGAAGCTGCACAACGTGTATTTTATAAAAGCCATTCCCAAATCTCCATCTGGCAAGATACTGCGTAAGGATTTAAGAGCCAAGCTTATGTCTCTTGCTGCAGCCATTCAATAATTTCAGCACCCATGGCAGAAGGCGCCTTAACGGCTACAGATTATATATAAAATATATAGAGACTTTGTGTATTTTCTGGTGGTGGGGGAGAATAACAGGATTAACCTGGTACTGTAATTTGTGAAAAGTTTACTTATTCATTTATTTCTTCATTCGTTTTTAAGTGGCGAGAGATGAGTTTGGACATATTTCTAAATTTAGTGTTGCTGCTGGCATGGCAGAGTTGTTGTCAGTTTATTAAAACTGGGTAAACGGCCTTTGGTAGTTGGTAACACATTCATTGTGTGACGATGAATGGCAAATCAGTGTGACTCAGCTTATGCAATACTGTTTTTTTATAAATGTTGGTTGCATAATCATGGAGTTAATATAATCTCCAAGTGGTCTGAAGTTTAAGATTTTTATGCATGATTAGCAAATTGGTGACATGAATGTGAACCCCACATTTATTGTAATATAATTTTAATTTTAAAAATAAAATTAAAAATTTAATAATACATTTATAATATTTAAAATAAATTTAAATAATAATGATCTATATTTTTAATCATAATATTTATAATATATAATTAATAAATATATAAATTTAATAAATTTAATTAATATATATATAAAAACTTAAAAGTTTGTGTATGAAGTTGGTTTGTATTTTTGTAAATTAGGGTACTTTGGAGCGAAGAAAAGCAGCTTTATCGAAAATATCTTGCAAGCTATCTAGGGTAATATTTTAGCTCTCCATTAAGCTATCTAGGGCAGACTTATCTGGCAATATTTTAGCCCTTCATCAAACTATTTGAGGAGTTATCTGAGGGGTTATCGGGCAATATATTAGCTTTCCATCCAAGCGAGGGCTTAAATATTGCTCAATCCAACAATAAAATAAACTTTTGATCAAGCTCTTGTGTAACAAGATCTTATCTAGGAGCTAGATGGAACCTCTTTTTTCAAATGCCATAAACTTGAACCAACCTAGGTGAAGCCAAATCTATAGAGGTCAAGGTAGGTTTTCCACCAATTTTTTGCTTATCTTGTTATTTTTCCTTAAAAAAAAATTTAATTGAAAACACCATATACAAAAACCACAAAAAACAATCAATAAAATCATTGAAAACCAAAATTAAATGTAATTTAGGTTTTAAATTTTATTTCATTTCAAGTATAACTTTTTAATAATTGTAGTGATAGGAATGGTTATTATGATTTTTTTTGTGATTTGAATAGTAAAAGTTTTTTTTATTTTTTTTAATCACGTCTTAATAAAACAAAAGTCTTCTTTTGTCAAAATCTTTGTCAAAATCCTTATTTCTTTAAGGGTGTTACAATATTTCTTTTTAAATTTAATTTATTTTAATAATGTTATATGTATTTTTTAATATTAATTTAGTCATTTTAATTACATTTTAATGAAATTGTAAATCATAAATAGAAATTTTATAATTTAAATATTTTACAATTTTTAAATTAATTCATGGATTGTTAGGGGTGGGAGAAGGGGGAGATATTCTCATTAATCCTCAACAAATAACCGAAGCAAGGTACTCATGGGGTTAGGAAGAAGATCTAATAATCATGTGGAAATATATGGAGCTTTTACAATCCTTAATTGTTGCCAAGGACAGAGATGTGGATAACATTACTATCTTGGGGAATTCGATGATTACAATCCATTATATAATCAAGGGAAGTAGCCCAAAGGACAACCATCTTGCAAGGTCTCTTTAGAGAATCAAGCCTCTTATGGCAAGTTTTTTTTCTTGTAATCACTTTCACATCCTAAGAAGCAACAATTTGGAAGTAGACATGATAGAAAATCGAACATGCTCCATAGAAATAATTGATTTGGTAATCAATGGTAATCAAATTAGGTGCCTCATCCCTTAATCTTGCATTTCTGATTATTATAATTATAACTAAGGTAATTATTTGATGGAACATAATAGGATTAAAAGGAGATATAAGGAGCTTCCCCATATTCATTTTCGATTATGGGAATTATTGTTTTATACAAGGCTAAGGTCATTTGATGTCTATTGACCGTGGGCCTCTTATTGGAAACACGACAAGGTACTCTCTCTCACGTCATGCAAGAGGATACCTTTTGCTCTCAAATGCTCGGGATATAAAATTTTACATGTCGCAGTGTTGGAACCTCTTGTTTTTCAGATTCATGATGGAGTTTCTTAGTCGATTCATTGAGGAATTTATTGTTGGGATAATGGTGTTTGTGTGAAAGGGCGGGGGCCATGATGGCGCCTTGGTTGAAGGTCTTTTGTCAATCAACCCACCGTTGTCTGCAAAGTTGGGTTAGCGAAAGGTTTCATCAAGGGTGGAGAAATTCATAAATCCCTTTGTAGCAGTTGGTTCGTGAGTTGGGTTGGATGTTTAAGGACCCCTGCTATTCCTTGGAATTGGAATTGTGCCCATTCTCAAGGTGTTCATATGGATTATGACTCGAATTTTGTTTCTTCTTCCATGTTCAACCCCTTTTCTCATTTCTTGAATACCCACAAAGCTCTCCATCAAGCTGACTATCAACTCCAAGTTAAAGTGTTTCAACTGTCTCATGCTCAAATTGAAATTATAGATAAATTATTGTCCTCCATTTCTATCTCTCTTGAGTGATGGATGAAGTGGATGCTCTCAAAATCTTGGTCATGGAATTAAGGATTATCTTTGAAGCTCAGGCTGCAATAGACACGCCAATGGATGACAAAGGAAGGTTGAAGACCTAAGTATACTGGTAACTTTTATCAGAATGTTTAAGCCTGATATCAAGGTTGAATCAATTATCTGTAGATTTGCGGCAAGGGTCCAATTAGTTTAATATAGACTCCAAACTATTATGTTTTCTAGTGTCTAGTCTCTAGG
The DNA here is from genome assembly GCA_034641835.2 of Pinus albicaulis. Lineage (NCBI taxonomy): Eukaryota > Viridiplantae > Streptophyta > Pinopsida > Pinales > Pinaceae > Pinus > Pinus albicaulis. Next base: position 617,608,066 of record CM076578.1, on the reverse strand, counting down.
TAGCCAGTCTAGTGTGTCTTGGCGTTGCCAGTCTAGCTTACTCAAGTGGCATAGTATACTGAATCGAACTTAGATTTTTTGGAATATGAAGATGTAACACCGGGGTACTAAGCTACGACCGAGCACAAATTTTCAATAAATTCTACTCATTTTTGTTTTAAAAAAAAAATCATAGATTGTTAAAATTTCAATCCATATTTGAGATATTTAAAAAAAAAAAAATTGTAGTTGAATAGTCATAGCTCCTTTGTTGTTGAAGCAATATTTTTAGTAGTTATTTTATTCACTTAATTAATTTTATAACATTTAAACATAATATTACAATTAAGGAAATCATCTGGACTATAATTATTTATTAAAATTCTAACTTTAATATTAGAGTGTTAATACTCTAACATATACGTTTGAGATAACTTTTTTGTTGATCAAATAGCTCAATATGATAATATGATAATATTTAGGGGAAGGTTATTTCAATCAATTGTCTAAGTTGAAATAATTGGGCTTAATATTAGAGTATACTTTCTAACATTCAAAATTTTCTCTAAGAATAGAGAACTTAAGTAACAATAATTTTAATTGATGACATAAAAAAGTAATCTAATATAAACCTAGGATAAATGAACTAATTACTGAAATTGTCACATTATCCTATTTTATTTATGCCAAGAATATTTTGACATGCAAGTCTATCAAAGGATTCATGAAAAGAGACTAGGATCATAATATTCAAAAGAGACTAGGATTAAATATTCAAAATGACCTAAAAAAATCACACCAAAGGAGTTGAAAAAAAGAAAGATAAAGAAATATGATTTAGGCTTAATGACAAATAGTCCAAGGGGGATACATTTTCTTAAAGATAAAGGAGTATGATTTAGGTACGATGAGAAATGGTCCAAGGGGAATAATTTTTCTTAAACAAGATTGTTATCCTTGAAAAGTAATGTGCATTATAACAAGGAGAACTAATAAACACATGAATAGAGTTTGAGTACTCATTAGATCTTCAAGAAAATGTAATCAATATAGAATTTATTCTAAGGTTAATAAGATAGGAGAAGAATTCAATTAAACCTACAACATATTTAGGTTAAGCGTAACAAAGTATACGAAAAAAATTCCCAAGGTGTGGTCCCAATACTGTATCATGATCACACCTTTAAGCTTAGTTACACAGTGCCTCTCCCAACATTACAAGACCCAATGTTTATGTAGTTAATTTTTATTTTTTTAGACTTAAGAGATGTTACAAGTACTCAAGGGAAGTCCTCAATTGTTCTAGAATAAGATGAAGCAACAAGAGAATTAAAATATTCCATTACAAACTAAACTCCAAAAATTGGATAAAAAGAACAAGTTGATTCCATAACTTGAAGTAATTCTTAATAGTTGGCATTAATCATCTTAGAAAAAGACCTACCATGAAATATTTCAGAAATTAAACAATATATTTCTATAACAAACATAATATAATGTACTTATAATATATTTTTATAACAAACTATATAAGATAATCAACACCTAATAAAATAACAACTTCAAATATAAATATCTTTAAAAATTATTTTTTATAAAAAAAATCACTATATTATTTAACTTAATCTTATTCCCATCACATATTTATTATTTTTTTAATAAAACATCTTTATCTCTTATCTTCTTTGATTTTTGTAAATAAAACTTCATCTTTAAAATTAATGAACTTAATTCAAAACTACCACTTTAAAAATGAAAAGAACCACTCAAACTTCTTTCTTCTTTATTTAATATTAAAAAACCTCATACTTACCTTTATGCATATTATCTTATAACCATAATTATAATTATCTTTACATTTTTCCCAATCGTATAAAATAAAAATAGATATACATAAATAATATAATATAATATTTTTTTGTTAAAATAGTATACTCATTTACAATCACTATCTCTCATATACCAGCACTTTACCATCACTATTCATGGAATGTGAGATTAATATTTATGGTGTTATTTTAAATATTATTATTAATAAATAACCATGACTCATGGTGGCCAGATTAACTCCTTTATAAACTGACACGGTTGTGGATGAAGATGGACTTATGACTCATGGTGGCTAAATTAACTCCTTTATAAAATGACACTGTTTGTGGATGAAGATGGACTTATAATGTATTATAACGAGGAGGTGGAGGTGATAATTTTATATATTAAGTGGTTGGATTAACTTTGATATGGAACAAATAATCCAAATTTGATCCTATTGATCCCAATATAATATAATCTTTATTTTATAATTGTAATGTTATTATACCAATTCTTATATCAATTCTTGTTTGAACAAATGTGATATTACTAGGTATGTCAATTTTATTCCACGTATATGTAAAAATAACTTTTTTATTTTTTTTATTTATTTTTTATTATTTTTTTTTAATTTATTTTATTTTATTTTTATTTATTTTATTTATTTTGAATAAGACTAATTTTATTAAAATCATATAGTGCAAATGGAGTTACAAGTAAGAGAAACTAGATAGCGGGGAGGCTGGAAATGAACAGTCAATCTCTGTTCGATATCGTAGCCAAAAGAGAACAAGGAGGATCCAAAAGAGATATCTAGGAACCAGAAGAACCAAACATAAGAGAACATAGAGACTGCCCAGAGTGGGTAGAGTCCTCAAGACAACCTTTCTTTCCTTCTTTTTTTTTTAACTTTGACCCAGCCAACAAGGGGTTGAGGGGCGGAAACCAGTTGAAGATTGTTGTTAATCAAAGGAGGGGTCTTCTTATCTGAGTCAGAGGAGGCGGACTCATGAGAACGCTTCTGTGTATTCGAGGAAGTAATGGGCCCTCCAGGGTCAGTTATGTTTGTTTCCTTCTCTTGCAACTCGGCCTCTTCATCAGCTTCAATCTCCTCCTCATCCAAGCTGGATGAATCAATTTCATCCTGGGGGAGGGGGTGATCACATGGTTTCCAACTTTTAGATTTCGGTTTTTTAAAACCTTTCTTCCTTTCCGCAAGGGATATGGTGCAGGTGTTTTGAAGATGCTCGGTTTGATGGCAGTGACGACATATGAATACGGTGTTCTCATAATCCAAGGTCTGAGACCAAAGTAAATCCCCCACTTTGAGGATAATATGATTGGGAAGACCTCTTCTTAAGTCAATCTCAGCACAAATTCTGCCATATGTATATATTCATTTCTCTTCCCTGGAGGGATCCGTCGCCAGAAAGCAACCCAAGGTGTTTCCAATCCCTTGGAATAGAGTGAAGTGCCAGAGATGCTCAGGGAGGTTCGGTAGTCTGACCCAGATAGGAAGCTTGGTGATGACTGTCATAGAGGGGTCGAAATCTGGGAACCAGGGGGTGAGGAAAAGCCCTGATGTTCCCCAAAACCATGGGCCTTCGATTAATACTTTTTGATAGTCTTCGCTGGAAGCAAACACAACTATGAAGAAGCCCTTGGAGCAGAAGATAACCTTGCAGTTGATGGTCCACGTGGATTGAATCCAATGGTAGAGATCTGCTGAGCAAGGCCAAATTCCATTAAATCGACAAATGATGGTGGATTATGCATACTTTTGAAGTTGATCATCCAAATATGGATGGGAGAGATCGATGGAGGGAATTTCCTCCAGTTTATCAACCAAGAAGGGCTTGGGTACCTCTGCGAATTGAGAAATTTTCTTGGGTGGTTGTGCATTGACTGCATATTTGTAGGAGAAAGCTGGAGCAGAAGATGGCTACCCGATTGATCCCCCTCTCATCCTAAGGGTAAATACTAGTGAAGCATTTCTTTTAATATTGTAAAAAGAGAGGGGAAGAGATACATCTAGTTTTTTACCTTCATATATAATTCATTAGAGAGAGGAGGGGATCCCCAGCCTTAGTTCTAGATCTTGCTTGAGATTTTGCACCAAATCCTTTGTACGCACTCAATGAAGCATGGTTTTGCTAGTAAGAAGCAATATCTGTATTTGAAAAGAAGGGGAGGAGAGATCTCAGAAGCCCTGTCTACCCAAGTGATTCTGAGATGGGAGTGTACTTGGCCTCAGGAGTTCCTGCGCCTCAAGGCCATACTGAGGCCCAATGGTGGTTGAGTGTAGAGGTTCATGAGCTAGGGCCCTTTCAATGTTATGAAACCCTTTCTTACTGGTGGGAGCATGACATTGAAGCTAGATCTTCCCAGCTAGTGGTGGCTCCTTTGATCTACCTTCTCATAGATCCAGGGGGTTGAAAGGTTGCAGAGCTGCGACAAAGGGAGGGACTACAGATTTTATAAAGTCGATTCCATCAGCCGTGGGACTGTTGAGAAGCACAACAGTAACTTGGTCTCGGATCTGGTCCTTCTTGCCAAATATGGAGGTGTCACGCAACAGGGTTTGGCCTTTCTTTCTCTGAGAGACTGCTTTTTGCTGTAGATCGATGGGAGCTGCTCCGGCCTCGACAACTATAGTAGAAATCTGGTTCTCATAACCTCGGTAGATGTCCCATTGCAGCAAGATCGAGTTCTCTTTGCAGTGGTTGACAACAGCTTGCTGCAGATCAGTGGGAGCTACATCTGCAATGTCTGCTGCAGAGAAGAGCATAGTGATAGAGGTGGTGGAGGAGCAGGAAACCGTAATCTTCTCCATTCTCTGTAATACTCGTGAGCCTCTTTCCTGTTGTGTAGCACTTGGTGATAAGACTATTTTCCACCTCCCCATATATGTAAAATGTTACCCATAAGTATTATATCTAAATATTTACAAGTTGTTGTCTAAAGAAATATGGTGATATTGAAAATGTATTTTTATAATTTTATGAAAAGTGATATCTCTTTAAATGCAAGCATAGAACTCTTAATTGAATATTATTTCATTCCTTTACATTTTACTAGCACCTTAATGTATATATAATTTATGATGAGTGGACATTATATTTATTTTAAAGTTAGTATTTTTTTTTTCTCAGGCTTCTATGCTTATGATATTGTTTGTATAATTTACAATATTAGATATTTAAAAGTTGAGTTTTATTTAAATATTTATAAATAGAGTATTTATGATATTGTTTTGTCTAATTTATGATATTATTAATTTAAAGGTTGGGTTTTATTTAAATATTTGTAAATAGAATATTTGTAATATATTATAAAAAATTAAATTATAGTTTTAAATTAATTAATTTATTAGAGACAAGTTTAAGAATTTATTTTAATTGAGTAATTATTAGTTAAAGATTATGTAATTATTATTAAAATTAAAATTTTTCATATTTAAAATTTAAATATATAAATAAATATTTTGAAATTTTTTTTGGTATTTATTTTATAATTTATTTTTAAGATATTTTTAATTTTCTTTAATTTCAGTTTGGATGAATATTTTTTCATAATTTTGAAGGCATCTTGATTTTTCACTCTCTAAGATGTATTTTGCAACTCATGAAACATCAATATGAATAGCTTTAATGAATTTACCATAAGATTTGTTTGTTACACCCACTTAAAATCTTTGACAAGCTTAACCAAAACTAGATGAATATCTAAAGTAATGACATCACTCAATTTAGAATTAGGTTTATTTAGTTTATTGAATTAGAGATCGTGATAACTAGAATCATTAGGAGCTTAAGATTGAAATAATGAATATGATTGCTCATAGTAAACCTCTATTTATCAAATAAGAAATTATTTTAATATTTTATTTTAAATTTAAATTAATTTATATAATTGTAAATAATTTTTAATAATAAATATAGTTATTTGTTTTAAAAAACCAATTACATATACAATTAAATAATCTGTTTTAAAAAATTAATTAACTATACAATTAATTAATTAATATATATATATATATATATATATATATATATATATATATATATATATATATATATATAATTTCTTCAAATGGAAATTTTATTTTTATGTATTTTTAATATTTAAAATAATTTAAATTATTGAAAATTTGAAAAGAAAATCAAGATTAAAATTTATTTTATTGAAAAAAATAAATTCAACAAAATATTCAAGTCTTCATGTATTAATTTATTTTTTATTAAAAGAATAAAATATAACTATATTAAATTAGAAACATGATGGAAGGTGCATTTTAAAATTGGGTTATGCTAATAGATATTTTAATAAACCAAAGCAATATTCTTTAATATGAGAGCATGGTGGAAAATGTTTTTTCAAGTGTAGAAGCATAGTTACACAAACCACTCAAAGGACCTAATATTAGTTGGTAAAAACATGTAGGATGTTGTAATGAGAGAACCTGTCACACCCTGAAACATAAGTACTTGGTAATTATTTTGGTTACTATGTTTTTTGGATTAATCATTTTGATTATAAGACTTTTTAATATCTGGGAGAAATTATTTAAAATATTTATGAATATAATATAATACATAGGGTATGTAATTGTACATGTTAAGAATTATGTAGAGGTAATTGAAAACTCAAGCGAAGAGACCCAAATGAAGCTGTCTAACTACCAGAAAATTAGGAAGTTATGCTTCTTGGTTTCCTCTCCTGGGAGATAAATGGATCTCATTGGAGAGGAATAGGGTTCTTAATTTTTTTGGAACTTTTCTAGAAAAGGAGGAAAGAGATCCAAACCAATAATATGCAGTGGTATGCTACAGGTGGAGGAAATTTCATGAACTGGGATGGACCCAGTGGAATAGTCCACAGACAACTTCAGGCTGGACTGGAAAGGAGTCTTGAGGTCTGAAAGTTGACCAAATTGGTCATTATTGTCAAAAAATTCTTTGGTAACTGAGAAGCTTGGTGGAGATTCACTGACGTGATTGTGGATCTCATTGGAAGGGAGGAGGGTACTCTTCCAGTTGAGTTTTATGGTTATTATCTACAAGAATTTAAGTATCTTTAAATGGTTGATATGTTTTATTTACTAGGTTTATGCAACTCTCTGTATGTGATGTGCAATACTTGTTAAGGTTTACAAGTGTAATAATGAAACTTGAACAGGAAAATATTTGTCTTAGAGTGGAAATACGAGGAAACAGTAGATGTGAACTATAGATCCTTGTTTAACATAAATTTTAAGCCCTGAATGGAAACAAGTTAGGCCCTGATATGGAACTGAGGAAGGGGTGATCCACTGTCGACACCGGTTAGTCCGATAGTGGTCCGACATCTAGAAGTAAACCAGAGGCCAGACAATCTAATATGGAGAATGATAGGACTTTAAGTTTCATAAGTTTTCAACAAAAAATAAAGTTGGAGGAAGGTAACCAAGCCCTCGGCTAATGCACTCGATAAGAAAACGAAGCTATAACCATAGAATAACAACAAGAATTATTTGAGTTGACAAGAAAACTGAAAGCATCTACTCCATTGTTAAAGAAAGCTTACTGGAACGTAAATAAATAAAACTTGGTGCATGTAAGGAGTGTACCCATATCTAACATATACAAATAGAACCCAATTTATCTGTAACTATACTTTCAATACTGAAAAACACAAGTCCCCGAATATGCAGAAGGACATGTAACCATGTATAGAAAATTTTCTAGGTAACTCTAAAAAGAAACAGAACCATAATTACAACAAAAAGTAAATACAATAGGAAATTATGTTAACGGATATAGCCACTACATATTAAAAAAAATAACCGTGCGACTGCAACAGGAAATGAGAAAACCCCTTGTTTATAAAAGGCTATATATAAACTAGAATTATTGAGAAAATATTCAATACAGGCAGATAGTACTGACCGTCTGAACCCGGTCCCCATAAAAAGAGATTGTACCAAAAAATAAGTTATACATAGATTACAAAACCCTCTTTACAAAATGGGAAATTCAACCCAAGTAGTGTTCATGCCATAATAAAATTGGTTGTAATAAACTGACAAGCCTCAACAAACATGTATAACAGGCAATCCCTTAAGTTAGGTAGCCTAGTAGGGAGCAGGGAAAATTTTAGGGACTAATATTCGTAAATGGGCTAATTTTCCATGTTTTTTCTAAATAAAAAGATTCTCCAATTCCCATTTTTTTCCTAAAAGTGATTCGCCCAAATTTATAAGAAAAAATTATTTTACCTTGAAAATCGCTAAAATTCTATAAAGACTATATAAAATCACAAGTAATTTTAATATTTTTACTAAAATATTTCTAATTATTTTATAGTTTTCATATTATATATTAGTAAGATTCACTAAGGTTTCTAATACTTACAATAAGTTTCCATCCTTAAAATTTTCCCTGGTAGGGAGATAAGACATTGAACCCTTAAACCTTAGTTGAAGAATAAATTTGATAGCAGACCTTAACACCGAAGTAGGGGTTGGATACAGTGAAGAAAGCAATGACGCAACAGGCCTTCAAGCCATTGTATCAAATGCAATGGGTTCCATAAATACCTTGTAAGAAGGATCGATTGGTTAAACCCTTTCATTAGAGAGGTAATTCTCATTGATTTTGAATAAACCACAAAGTTTCTAGAAGGCCATACCTGTAGGCAATGATAAACCATTAAAAAACTTGTCAAATATTTATACAATTGCATAAGGACCTCTATTAAATGTAAAATGAAACCGAGTAAACAAATACCTGCTAGAGGACAGTTTGGAATCAAAACTAGCCAAAAACTTGTGGATGAGGACCAAACCCTTCTCAATTTAACAGTCAACAAGAAAAATGAAAATGTATGGCCGTCATATTTATACGTAAACACTTGTAAATGAAAATGATCATTTTCATAGTTTCTGCAATGATGGTGCTTGATAATTTGATAGGAATTCAAATACGTGGTCAAAGATAGTAAATTTGATGGAAAACTCTCAACTCATGCAGAAGGAAACATAAGAACCTTACCTTAAGAAAGAAGCTGAGTGCTCAACACCAAATGTAAGGATTTTGCATATAGGAAGGTGAACAAGCAAAAGAGTTGCAGAGCGGCACTATGTTCTGTATGTTGGGAAAAATACTAAGAGGATTGGGAGGGGGTGAGGAGTGAATCATTATCTAAAATTTGCATAGAACTTTACTTTTCTTTACTGAATTCTATACACAACTTTACTTAAACCAACTAGCGTATGTACGTGACTTTCATTCAGGAAACTAGCATATGTCATAAGAACTTATAATTCAGATAAATCTTCAGTAACTTTACTTAGACCAATGCAATAATGATTCATCATACATTTAGTAAGAAGTAGACATGTGCAGTAAGAAAAGAATAAACCATCACACATAAGCTACACACATGAACACCAGGATTTAAAGTGGAAACCCAATGTGGGAGAAAACCATTAATGTTGTCATCTCTGTCTTCAATATTTATTATATCTTCTTACAATATTGTACTGTCGCAGACTCATACCAGCACACAGGCACCCACCTAGAGAAGGCTGCTACCTTCACTCATTCTCCAGCTGCTACTAGAAGGGAGCTCAAACCTCCTGATCTCATTTACCAACCACCACTGGAAGGGAGCTTCGACCATCGGCTCTCGTTTACCAGAAACTACTAGAAGGGTGCTACAACCCTATGATATGATCACCAGCTCCTACTGGAAGGAAGCTTTGACTTCCTCACTGAAGGCTCCAACCATCAGAACCACCGCGAACCATGTTTCACAAATTATCACACTAGAGCCAACAAATTTAACACATCACAACTTATAGGCCTCTTTTCATCAAATTTTCAGACTGGACCCACTACACTCATTTAAGCCCAAATATCAACACAAAAATTGATTATTGTACCCAAAAAATTCATCCAATTCCTGAAAAAACCACTAAACCAAATAATCACCAATCACTCGAATATTGAACCAACCACTGAAGAAAAAAATCACTTAGCCAATCACCAACTCAATTCATATAAAACAATGAGATCACTATAACTAGAATATCACAACTGAACTTAGACTACTGCATCAACACACTAAATCAACTGCAACCCTGATCATTCATAAAACAAAATATATTCGCTACTTCACTTAAGGAAAACTGTGTGTATACCTGCTTTTATGTAGAACAACATGTGTACAGAACTTAATATACTAAGTTTTGAAAACTGTTAATCTGAATCAGTCATAGAATTGGATAGAGAAATTTTGAAGTATTCTGATAGGTTGCAGATCTCTGAATCCTCATATATTTAGTAACATAAAGTATATTTTCAACCAATCAACATGTAGCCAATTTCAACTTCACCATTCAAACAAATCTACTTCAAAAATTGTTACTAAACCCAGGTCAAAATGACGACATCATTGACAGACAACAGAAACACATCAAAACTAATCAGACATTTTCTTCAGCATTCTTCAAAAAAACCTTGGCTTGCATACATGCCTTCCATAAGGCATATCCATGTATGTACGTGCTTATCCAAAAATCAACTCGCATATAGATCTCAACATTTTTACTAAATATATACGTGACTCGGCATAAAAAAACTCACATGTATATGCACCTTCCTCATGTTGGACCCACGTATAGATCTGTAAATAATTCAGGAATGCGTAATGCTTCAAAAGTTTAAACTTAATTAGATCATACCCTTCACTACAACAAACATGCGCCAGACCACAGATCTAAACATCTCATAAACAGATCATGCAAATACATAGTCATTTTAGGTCTATAGATCATGATCTATCATTGTATTCATGGTTACATCATTATTTTAGATCTATCAATCAACTATAGCCCATACCATGCAAATATACTTCATATTGAAGAATTCATTCATCAACCTCACTCGTACACACTTAGCACTTTGATCTTCACCTCCTTATATAGTTTGATCCTTAGCTAATACCATTAGCCAAAACCACACAATTGTCGATGGTATTCTTAGACGGGATCAAATAGTCATTATTGTGCTCAATATTGTGGGCTAATAGCATGGTACAGACCCTTGGTATTGATAAAATTATTGCGCCAACACATATGCAACTTTACTTCTTTGTACCTACGTGTATACATGACTTTTCTTCACCAAACATGTGTATACACTACTTTTGCATATATACACGACTTGGTTTCATTGAACTTGCGTATACACCAATGTACATGTGGCTTCCCTTCATCAAAACTACGTATATACATGAATTAAACCTTTGTATACACCTACATATATGTGTCTCCCCTTCATCAAACCTATGTATACTTACTGAAAATTTACCTTCACCATTCCTCTGTCACTGGCTAGTATTCCTTTCTTTGTCACATCTGAACTGGCCTGTAGATACATCAAGTTTACATCTTCAACAAGTATGTTTCTATAAAAAAAGGTGACCCATCGAGTAGGTTTCCATCAAGGACAACACATTACATCATAATTCCAACAATATACCCCTTTGGACTTGAAGGAAACCATGTTGGTGTTTGATCACCACAACTCGTAGATACATGTTAGACACATCAACAGAAGAATTATTCAAACACCAAGTTACTCTCCCCTTTTACATCAAGGGCAAAGGGCAGACCAATGATGAAACAAGGTTTCTCTTTCCTTGTAGATATAAGAGTTCTATAGATCTCATCTCACTATACTAACCATGCTCCCCCTGAGCACATGTTAAATATTCAGATATATTTTCAATGAAGTAGATGACTCTATAACTCAACTGAGTATGACCTTTCCTATCACCAAGGGCTCATACTTACATCAATCACCCAACCAAGTGTGGTTACATTTGTGATACAACCACCCAACTAAGTGGGATTACATATTTGACACAACCACCCAACCAAATGGGATGACCTCAAAGTCCATACATGACTGAATATGAAAATTATTACATCATAGGTCTCAACATGAACTTTCAATCAATTTATAGATATGACTTCTATAACCAAGACCAAAAGTCCTCAAGAGTGAGAGATTAAGACCATGATCCACAATCGTCATGCATCATAAGTATCTGTCAGCAATAGCATGGTTAATTTCAATATCATTAGCCTATGACCAAGTCTACAATATCAACATCATAATATCTTTCTGTAGAGATCAGTTATCAACTTAATCTCATGACTTCATCAAAGACAACTTTCCCTTTTTCCATTGTAGAAACATATGTGGGAACCAAGTATATATTCATGAAATAAGATAGATCAATGAAGCATCATACATATAGCATGATATAAAACCATAGACATGCATCAACAACATATGTGAGAACCAATAAATAAGATAAGACAATGTATCCATGTCTCCAATAATCATCCAACAGTTGTAGCATAAGCATATCAATAACCAAGTCTTCATGATCCTTCCAACAACATCATATTCTTGCCCCAATATGCACGAAGAAATTCCAGAACCACTTCATCAATAATCAATATGTATCATTCAATCATCCTTGTGATCTCTTATCACCAAGGTCTTCATTTTATAGATTATTCCATTTTCATAATTATGATGTAACATGTGTGGGAATTAAGTACAATAGGCATCATTCATGACAGAAGTCATCAACAATAATATTTGTATGTTCTTTCCTTATATATGAATCATTATTTATGCATCAATTCCACGTGTGAAGATAAAGATAATATTCTACAAAATATGATCAGGGCTCATCCATAATCTCATCATAAGCAATGACAACAATATAACATCATTTGAACTACTATGAGAGTATCACAAGTATTGAAGAATAAGAAAACATAATGCCAAAAATACATCAATAGCAGTAAGACTAATGCTCCCCCTGAACCTGTGCTACCTGTTCATTATCAAGTCTGACCACATCAACTCATTCATCAAATAATCTCGATAAATCAAATAACCATTAGTGTGAAAATCATAACTCAATACCATATCAGCAGATTGTACCCATCAACATCAGACTAAGAAAATTAAATAATAACTGTCAGTAGTATGTCATAATATGTTATTGTGTCTGTCTCACTATTTTTCTATCATAGAAAAACCATACGCGACTATCTGTCAAGGAACTCGCGTATATACGCGGCTTGAGTTAATGAAACCCACATACAAAAAGTAAGATACTAAAAATTTCATAGCTTCAACACCCCTTGAACTTGTATAGTTTGAACCTGTCTTCTTTTGTCACATCAGATGCACTGTCATAAATATAAACAACTAACATTTACGAACAAATATTCATATATTATGGTTACTTATAGCAATATTCTTTCAAAAATGATGAACTACAATGGGAACTATCTTCTTTCATTATGTGTCTAAATCCTCCTTATATTTGCGAGAGGCCAGATATTTAAACACATATAATTTATCATCGTTTCTGTATCTACTTGCTATGACTTTTCCAGTTTCTTCTTCCATGAACTTGCATTTGGTTGATGTGAACACAATTATATTTCCTTTATCTACCATTTGGCCTACACTTAATATGTTTTGTTTTAGCCCTTGAAATAATAAAGTATCAACTACATTTCTATTTTTGTTAATTATGGCTCTACCTTTTCCCAAAACTTTTTTTGGAGCATCATTTGAAAGAATAACCTTACCATATTTATTTTTCCTGAGAGACTCCATCTTACTCCTATCACTATTCATGTGATGAGAACATCCAATGTTGATGTACCATTCATCCTAATTTTTAAATGCATAGAGAGCAAGACCACATCTTATCTCTTCTTCTTTTTGCCTATTAACATGAATGTTGGTGGATCCATCTTTCTTCAATCTTATGATATCATCTGTTTGTCTTCCACTTTGTCTTTGGTCATTCATTGATATGTTCCTTCATTCTTTTTCTACATGCCCAAAATTGTTACAATAATAGCATCTTATGTGACAAAAAAAAGAAGTAGAGGAATCATAATAAGTTTTCCTCATGTTCCTTTTATTGCAATAAATAGCTTTATGTCAAAATTTGTTGCATGAAAAAAAATAACCCTTAAAGAAACCCAAGTACCTGGGAGCTAATGGTCTTTCTATGTGGTGTCTATATGTCTACGACTCAAACAACCTACTTCTGCAGTTGGCTGTAACATGTCCATAATTATGGCATATAAAGCATTCAACATTATTGATCAGAGGAGAGAATCGATTTATACTTCTATAATTAGGTGTGAATTATTTCCTTTGAGGATTCATGGTCATCGGTTGACCTTTTGTCTCTTTAAACACTTCAGGTCTAATATTGATATCCTTTGAATATTTTGCACTATCTTGTGAACTAGATTCTCCTTTAACAGTTTCATGAAAACCAAGACCAAATTAATGGAAGGAGACATTTGATTACTAAGAATAGTACCTATAATATTATTACAATCTTGAAATCTCAAGTGTATATCCTTTTCTTCTAATTTTCCTTTTAAAATTTTTACCTCAACCTCCAATATTTGGCACTGCTTCTTCATACCTTCTTCAACCCTTCTTTCTTCTTCTACTTGCACATTTAATTTTATAATCTCTTCTTTCAGCCCATTTTCTTTCTCTTCAAATGTTTGTATAATTTATCCATTCCTCTTATTTTATTTTTCCATATCTGATTTGAGAGAGATGATTTCTGCTTCAATTCCTTCATTGCGAATTGTTACTTCATCCTGCAGCCTTTGACACTAGTCTAACTGTTCTTTGTTCATTTTCTCAATTGAGTTTCTTTCTTGTAACTAATTATTCAATCTAGTAATCACATCTTCGTATAAATATTCTCTTTCATTAAATAGAATTTGTTGATCTTCAACTTCATTTTTGAGTTTAGAAATTTCTGCTTATAGATCCATAACATTACTTTCAATTTCATATTCACTATCTTCAATATTGCATGAACAAGGAAGTGGATCACAAGTACAAAAATCAGTACTTGTTTTATCTTTTCATTTACTGTTGCACACATTTTCTGAGATGTCTTCTTCCTTTGAGTAGCCTTCTTCTTCTTTTTTCTTCCCATTGTGACCAATATCCTTCAAGCAATCAGGCTTCTTTAGAAGGACTGATGCGAGCTCATATGTTGGGAAAAGAAATACTGAGGGGGAAAGGGAGTGATCGGCGCTGAATCAGTATTTAAAACTCACATAGAATTACTTTTCTTTACCAAATTCTATATGTGAATTTACTTAAGCCAACTATCGTATCTACGCGACTTTCATTCAGGAAACTAGCATGTGTCCGAAGAAATTATAATTCAGATAAATCTTCAGTAACTTTACTTAGACAAGTGCATTAATGATTCATCATACATTTAGTAAGAAGTAAACATGTGAAATAAGAAAAAAATAAACCATCACAAATAATCTACACACATGAACACCAAGATTTAAGGTGGAAACCCAATATGGGAGAAAACCACTAATGTTGTCGTCTTTGTCTTCAATATTTAGAAAACTGCTTACAATCTGGTATTGACGCAGACTCATACCATCACGCATTCACCCACCTACAGAAGGCTACTACCTTCACTCATTCTCCAATTGCTACAAGAAAGGAGCTCCAACCCCCTGATCTCATTTACCAGCCACCACTGGAAGGGATCTTCAATCCCCAGCTCTCGTTTACCAGCCACTACTAGAAGGGAGATACAACCCCCTGATAGGATCATCAAATCCTACTAGAAGGAAGCTTTGACTTCCTCACTGAAGGCTCCAACCCTCAACGCCACCGCGGACCATGTTTCATAAATTTTCACAGTGGATCCAACAGATTTAACACATCACAACTTGAAGGCCTCTTTTCATTAGATTTTCAGAGTGGACCCACTACACTCATTTAAGACCAAATATCAAAATTGAAACTAATTACTATACCCAAAAAATTCATCCAATTCCTAATAAAAACCACTGAACTAAGAAATCACCAATCACTCGAATACTGAACCAACCACTGAAGAAAACGGTCACTTAACCAATCACCAATTCAATTCATATAGAAAAATGAGATCACTGTAACCAAAATATTAGAAGTGAACTTAGACTACTACATCAAAACTGAATCAACTGCAACCCTGATCATTCATAATAAAAAAATGTATATGCTACTTCACTTAAGGCAACATGTGTGTATATGCACTTTTATGTAGAAAAAATTGTGTACAAAACTCAATATACTAACTTCTGAAAACTGTTAATCTGAATCAGTCATAGAATTGGACAAAAACATTTTTAAATATTTTGATATGTTTTAGATCTCTGAAGTTTCATACAGTTAGCAACATCAAGTATATTTTCAACCAATCAACATGCATTCAATTTCAAATTCATCATTCAAACAGATATACTTCATACATTGTCACTAAACCCAGATCAACATGAAGACATCATTGACATACAACAAAAACACAAAAAAACTGATCAAACATTTTCTTCAGCAAAACCCTAGCTTGCATATGTGCCTTCCATAAGGCATATCCGTGTATGTACGCACTTATCCAGAAATCAACTCGTGTATAGATCTCAACGTTTTTACTGAATATATATGTGACTCGACAGAACCAAACCCGCGTGTATACACGCCTTCCTCATGTTGGACCTGCATATAGATCTATAAATAATTCAGGACTATGCAATACTTCAGAACTTCAAACTTACTTAGAGCATACCCTTCACTACAACAAACATGCGCTAGACGACAGATCTAAAAATCTCATAAAAAAATCATGAAAATATGTAGTCATTTCAAGACTAGAGATCTTGGTCCATCATTGTATTCATGGGTGATCTAAAAATGAAAGTATTTGTAATGTTGTGCAAAGTATTCATTTCCATTTAATTAAGTGTGCAAAGTGTTTGTAATGTCTTGCAAGTTAAACAAAGTGTTTTTGGTAAATGTTTTTGAGTTTATGTGTGAGGGAATGTTGATTAAAATTATTGTTTAACATCTTGAATCTGAAATACACAGCAGAATAACTTCACCATAACAACACAACAACATGATGAGGCAATTCACCCCTCTTAGGCTACATCTGACGGGTCCAAGGCTCCCAATGGGCATGTCCTTGATAAATTATGATGCTCAAATTGATTTTACAGTGAGAAAGAAGCCTAAACAGGATGAAACAGCTGTGAAAATGAATTCAGAAGACATAAATAATCTAATTATAGCTTTTATTTCATCTCAAACAGTGAAGTGTAGCCCAATGCAGCTCCATTTCCCTCATGGCCCTGATGGCTCTCCAAGCTTCCCTGAAGCAAAAATGGCTAAACAAACACCTCTTTTGGTTCTGCAACCTATTCCAATGGCTCTAGAATGCTCATCATATTCAAAATTGACCAAAATTTCGTCCAAATTGGTCCAATATTGGAGAAGTTATCATTAAAACAAGATTCTGCCCTATGTCAAGTAAAAACCCCACCAAATATGGGAAAACTGGAGTTAAGTTCGACAAAATAGCCCAATCTCGCCAGATTTGGTGGCACACTCCAATTTTCTCTGGATGGTTAAGTATGGCATTTAATGTAATAGTTCGACATGTGAATGATCTGCACTAACCGTTGGTGGAATGGACGTTAACCATGAAATTATACTATGGCATTTATTTTTTGTATGTGGGTTGGCCACATGGCATAACCGCCAACCGTCTTAGCCGAGTAGATAAGTCTGAAAGTGCCACAACTCTAGTCCTTAGCATTGAGGAATATGGGTCGGGCTAGCCCTAAGGGGCTAGCCCCTTTTATTTTCCGCCCATTTCTTGATCAAACTTAAAATATGATTTATAAACCATACAAATTAAGAACTAAATCGGTGGCCTAACAATAGGTGCTTGTGCTAGTGGTGGTGAGGTCCAGGGTTTAAACCTCGCAGACCCATAAAATTTTGCCATACACCAAACTTTCCATGGCCTGGGGCCACGTGGCGGCCTCTAGGCTTGCCACGTGGCATCCGCTGATTGGCCAAAATAATAAAAGTCAAACCAATGAACTAATCACAGAATGCCACTTATCCTCCAACCATTTTTCTAGATGGAATATTCCATGGAATATTTTGGGGAATATTTCAAGGAATATTCCTAGAATATTCTTTGGAATATTCTTTTTTTAATATTTTCCAAAGTCAAAGTTAACCCTAGTCAAACTGGATTTTTGAAGGATACTAAAAGCTTCAAACCTACATAAATTTCACATACGATGTCAGATTTGAGTGTTGTTTGTGGTGCCAAAATTGCAGCGATGAGGCCTATCTGGTCGTTCAAGTTTCAACCAACTATGAGCAATTCCATTTTGAGCATTTTTTCAACTTAGGACATGATCACCTCATCACTCCCCCAAATGGGAAGATTTTGGACCCCAAAAGCTCTCTGATTTACAGAAATTGAAGATGAGGAGAATAATTCTCCACTCTTCTAACATTGAACCACTGAAATCTTCCTGACTTCATCAAATTGAGCTTCTCATAAAAAGATAAATTCTCCCTTGAATCCGCTGATTGACTGTTGCTAACCTTGACTGATTCATAATGCAAATTTTTGAAATTTGCTAAACGTCAACTATAATTTGCAGAAATCGTATTGTTCCTACAATGGTCTACCTTCAAAGGAAACTGAAATTGAGATTCACCTTGCCAACTGTCCTCATGGCGAATTTTAGACAAATGAGCCATGTACTTGCGCCGAATCCAAACCAAGTTTTCTCGCCATACCAACCTTCCATTCTGAAACCAGCATTGACCCATGTTGAACTTTGTGTCCTCTTTGCTTGCATGCCTTTCCATATTTTGTATTATTGCACCACTCTTCACCGACGCTTTGTTCTTTGCACCGATTGACACCAAAGGAACTTTCTGCAACATCTTTTCATCTACAAGAGACGAATTTCTTTCAGGCTAAAACATATCATCATTTACATCAGCAATAACATGAAAAGGATTATGTACAAAATATTTTTGCTTAATCATCAACAAAGTTAGATTTTGACTTGCATTGACAAGCCTTTTCAACTGCCCTGCATTCACTAAAGACGATTCTAGCTTCTTCCGATGTGCTCTCACAATAAACTCTTTACCATCCTTGAAAAAATGGTACTTGTTCTCATGGAAATGGAAGATCACTTTTCTATCATATAAATATGGACTACCCAACACCACACCTGTAATGTCAAGTGGTAACACATCCAATTCAACCAAATCAACATAATGAGCTGTTATGGCGAAGCGCAACATGCACTTTCTTGAGACTTGTAAATTACCATCCTTGCAAATCCATCCAAGTGGATATGGCTTTGGATGAGGTACGGTCTCAAGTTTTATCTTCTTGACTAAGTCTTCTGAGATGAGATTCGCTTGCGACCCACTATCAAATAGTGTGTCTATCTTTGTGTGTTTGGCTATTATCCTCACATGAAACAACTCTATCCTCCTCTTTTCATTTTGAGCTTCCATGTGATAGTTTAAAGTGCTAGAACTGGGAATTGTTTCCTTTACAACCTCTTTCCCCTTTATGTTCTTTAGTATCATGGCTATGCTTTTAGTTTCATCACCTGATTCAGACCCTAAGTCTTGTTCAACAGTTGCAATATTTTTTCCCTTTTCTTTGCCCTTATCTTTGTTTTTAAATTTCTCTGGTTTCAGCTCTAGATGAAGTTTCCAGCAATGGTCTTCATCGTGGCTTGTCTTGGAAAAAATTTTACGAAATAACTTTCCTTTTTCTTTCCTATAGTTTGCATTTCTTTTTCTCCCTTTGCCTTTAGATTCACTATCCATATTCCCATCAAAATATTGTTTACCTCTAGCCTCTAAATGCGTAGCTTGTACACAAACTTCGTCTAGACTAGTAGGATTGAACATAAGGATAGTATGTATAAGATAAGTGTGTAAACCACCTATATATTTTAGCAAGGAATATTGACTATGCAAATCAATTCCAAGTAGTAAATCCCTTCTTCTAAACCCTTGAGTGTAATCTTGAACACTTTGTTCTTTAAGTTGTCTAAAACTTTTCCAATTCATGATAGCCTTTTGTAAATGAGCTAATGGATAAAATTGTTTCTTAATTGCGGAAATAAATTAAGCCCATGATAAAGTGATCTTACCATGTTTTTAATTTCATCCTTGGTCTTGGCTTCCCACTATACCAATGCTGCTCCTTCCATTCTTAAAGAGGCTAACTGAATCTTGGTGTTGTCTTCATGAAGGTTTTGTATCCTCAAGTAAACTTCCAACTGTCTTATCCAATTGTCAAGTTTCTCTGCATTGACTTCACCATTAAACATAGGAAACTCAAATTTAACATCAAGCTTTAAAAATGGACTTTTACCAATGGTTTTAGACTTGTGAGATTGATTCACCGAAGTTGAGGATGACGATGTAGAGGAAGAGGATGAAGATGGGGATGGTGGATCACCATTTCCTCCATGTCCTTTCTTTGACTTTTCATCACTTTTCTTTCCTCCTGAAGAACCCTCTCCTTCTTTCTGGTGTCTAGACCCTTCTTCAACAAGTCTATCATTCCTTTCTTGGTAGAGTATCCTTACCATCTCTGTCATGTATAGGAAAGCTTTTAGAAATAGTCGTTCCTCTTCTTTGGGATCCATATCTTCAGGAGTTTCTCCCTCTCTTGAAGACATGCTTGAAGCTACTTCTATGGCTCTTGGAGGTGGCTCTCTGAACCTTCTTGGTTGTGGATTACTTTGTACACTAACCAAGTGTCCTTCACCTCTCTTGATTTTAAGCCTAATAAGTATCAAAACTTGCAAACAATCAACTATATCTTTGCACAAAACAAATGCTGAGTAAAATTCTAGCTCCTAAGGCTCAAATCCTTAAGCTCTCAATACTCAAATCCTAAGCTCTGATGCCATCTGATCTGAAAATGAAATTATTTGTAATGTTGTGCAAATTATTCATTTCCATTTAATTAAGTGTGCAAAGTGTTTGTAATGTCTTGCAAGTTAAACAAAGTGTTTTTGGTAACTGTTTTTGAGTTTATGTGTGAGGGAATGTTGATTAAAATTATTGTTTAACATATTGAATCTAAAATACACAGCAGAATAAATTCACCATAACAACACAACAACATGATGAGGCAGTTCACCCCTCCTGGGCTACATCTGTCAGGTCCAAGGCTCCCAATGGGCATGTCCTTGATAAATTATGATGCTCAAATTGGTTTTACAGTGAGAAAGAAGCCTAAACAGGTTGAAAAAACTATGAAAATGAAATCAGAAGACAGAAATAAGCTAGGTATGTCTTTTATTTCACCTCAAACAGTGAAGTATAGCCCAATGTAGCTCCATTTCCCTCATGGCCCTAATGGCTCTCCAAGCTTACCTGAAGCAAAAATGGATGAAAAACACCTCTGTTGGCTCTACAACCTATTCCAATGGCTCTAGAATTCTTAGAATACTCATAATTGACCAAAATTTCGTCCAAATTGGTCCAATATTGGAGAAGTTATCATTAAAACAAGATTTTTCCCAATGTCAAGTAAAAACCCCACCAAATGTGGGAGAACTGGAGTTAAGTTTGAAAAAATAACCAAATCCCTCTGGATTTGGTGGCACACTCCAATTTTATCTGGATGGTTAAGTATGGAATTTAATGTAATAGGTCGACATGTGAATGGTCCGCACTAACTGTCAGCGGAATGGACATTAACCATGATGTTGGCTGGCCACATGGCATAACCAACAACTGTCTTAGTCGTGTGGACAAGTCCAACAGTGCTGCACCCCTGGTCCTTAGCACTGAGGCATATGGGTCAGGCTAGCCCCCTTTAATTTCCTCCCATTTCTTGATCAAACTTCAAAAATTATTTGTAAACCATACAAATTAAGAACTAAACCGGTGGCCTAACGGTAGGTGCTTGTGCTAGTGGCGGTGAGGTCCGAGGTTCAAAACTTGTGAACTCATAAAATTTTTCCATACACTAAACTTTCCATGGCCTGGGGCCACGTGGCAGCCTCTAGGCTTGCCACGTGGCATCCGTTGATTGGCCGAAATTAAAAAAGTCAAACTAATGAACTAATCACAGAATGCCACTTGTCCTCCAACCATTCGTCCAGATGGAATATTCCAAGGAATATTCTTGGAATATTCTTGGAATATTCTTTGGAATATATTTTTTTAATATTTTCCAAAGTTAAAGTCAACCCTGGTCAAACTGGATTTTTAAAGGATACTGAAAACTTCAAACTTGCATAACTTTCACATACGATGTCAGATTTGAGTGTCGTTTATGGCACCAAAATCATAGCGATGATGCCTATCTGGTCGTTTAGGTTTTAACCAATTCTGAGCAATTACATTTTTGAGCATTTTTTCAACTTAGGACATGATCACCTGATCAATAGGTGCATCATTATTTCAGATCTATCAATCAGCTACAGCCCATACCATGCAAATATAGTTAAAATTCAAGTATTCATTCATTAACCTCACTCATGCACACTTAAAACTTTGATCTTCACCTCCTTATATAGTTTGAGCCTTAGCCAATACCATGAGCCAAAAGCACACAAGTGCTGATGGTATTCTTTGACAGGATCAAATAGTTGTTACTGTGCTCAATATTGTGGGATAATACCATGGTAAATACCCTTGGTATTGATAAAATTAATGCGCCAACACCTACACAAATTTGCTTCTTTTTACCTGCATGTATACGCGACTTTTCTTCACCAAACCTGCATATACACTACTTCTGCATACATACATGACTTAGCTTCATTGAACCTGCATATATACCAGGCTTCCCTTCATAAAACATGTGTATATACATGGATTTAACTTGTCTATACACCTGCATATACGAGGCTTCCCTCCATCAAACCTGCATACAATTCCTGAAAATTTACCTTCATCATTCCTCTGTGTTATGCGGAATTGTGATCTACGGATAAACCAAATTCCCTAAGTGCAGTGCTAGTCACTTAGGACAACAGAGGAAATAATTGCTATCACTTTCTCTAAAACAATTAGATATACAGAATGGTGAAAGATCCTACTTGTGATTCAATTGCTTCTCCTTATCCTTCTATCGTTGTTTTCGTTGCTCTCAATCCAATTCAAATCGTCAAATCTATTCCTGCAAACACTAACATAAAACAACAAACAACATGCAATATACAGATATCTACTTATCTTACTCAATAAAATTGATTAGATATGAAATACATATATCATTCAAGAATCCATTGCACAAGAAATAGAGACTTATATATGGAAAAAAGAACAACAATCTTTATTAAAGAGTAGAAGGGGGAGGTTACAACCAATGATCGATTTGTTGCCAACCAGCTCTAGCTTCATTCCAGCCTCATTACAACCAACATCATACCAGTAGCATATCAATACTTTCACTCTCTCAAATGAGAATCCAATAGCATAACTTTACCAAATTTCTTCCTTTTCTAGCACTAGAATGAGTGCTCAAATTATAGGGAAACTGATGGTAGTTTCTCAATGAATGACTTTCTAATAATATGCAAGACATGTTCCCAATTTCAGAGGTGTTAGATGGACATTTGGATTCGAATTTTGACACATATGGACTCTTCTAGAAGTCACTTGCCATATGGAGATTCTTGAAACAATGAGAATTCTACTCCCAGGTGACCAACGCACTCTTGAATGCTGGGAAGTGCAATGCAGTGCACCCTTGAATGGAGGATTTGGCACTACAATGTAGTTAGTCCCTTTAGGGATGTGTTGGTGAGTCAATAAGTGATATAAAATATACTTCAAACCTTGGAAATCTCATAATAGAAGCCATGAATGAATTGTTCTTCTCTTAGGGCATATAGCAATTGAAATATAAGGGGATAATAGACCCTATTTCATTGGTCCTAGGGATGATGTCCAATTTGACTAGGTCATGGGGGATGATGCCCAAATTGACCTATAATAGTTGCCCCCTAAAGCATGAATTCAAAATAATAATAATAATAATTGGATGAGATTATTTATGATGCGATGAGTTTGAATTGAAGTGGAGCGGTGACGTGCATTAATATTACAATACATTACATCATGATATTTTCATCTTGATCACGGATTTCTGAGGGAGGCATTCCCATGCTCACCACATAAACTATCTAATAACATGTACATAGTTAAGAAATTTGTCTACATTGGAATGTTTCCCAATACATACATGCCTACGGATATAGGCCCATGTTCGAATGATGATTTTTATGTAAATTCATCGTACCGATGATGTGTAAAACAACCCTAAAATTGCAGCCTGGATGGATGAAACTAGATCTGGGGTCTTCTTATCTTGTTCACTCAATCATTTGGGTACAAGGCTAGCCATGCGAATATATGATTTGTAGTCAAACATGGTAAGACATCGTTTGATTACCAGCCAATGATGTGAGCTGTTAACAAATGTGAGAGAACCACCATTCATGTTAATGGATCTCAACGTACTGCAACATATTTTGCAAGGCGTGAATAGATAATTTTATGTCGAACGCAAAACAAAATATTTTGGTCAAAGATCCAGAAGCGAGAAACTTGTCAATGATTTAACAAGCCTCATTGTACTGGAAGATGATGTTTCTAAGTAAACTTCCTGGACGATGAGCTGATGTCACCAAGAAGCCACTTTATCACGAAAATGGATTTACTGATTTCGGAGATAAAATGTGACTTGATATAGAAATTTTCAGGGATGAATTTCATGAAAATGAAGTTTTATGAGTATTGCATAGGGATGAGTATTCACTGGATGACTTCTATTGAACATATCGGTGACACTAAGATGAGTTGGTAGCATTTACCCAAAACCAAAGTGAAGGTATGATGAACCATAGGTATGAATGAACCATCAAGAATATTACCCAACCGAAAAGTCACGATGATGGAGTGAAAGTGTCATGTTCAAGAGTAACCTACTACCATAAAGTGTTGTTTTCATTTTCCAAAAATTTCCCCGGTCATTCGTCAACCAATACCTCTTTATTTTTTAACAAGCTTGAGAAGGATAACATATGCTTGATCTATAATTCAACCCTTCAGATGAATGCATCACTATTTAATAATTTAATGAGTCTATTGATAAATGAAACTAGATTCTTGTCATGATCGACAAGCCCGTCGCTATTTTATGTTTTAACGAGCCTAACGACAGTGACAACCTGGTCCTTTTTCATATTTAAAGAGTTTGAAAAAGAGGACAAAAGAAAACTGCATGAGTCATTTATCATAAATTTGCCATCCAAGTCTGAAAAAGTGTAAAATGATACTTGAGAGAACCTCCTAGCCTTGTTCGACTAAGGTTTTCCTTTTTCATAAATAATTTATCTCAGTTCGAAAAAGGGTTAAACTTCTACTGAGTAGATGTCGTTTCATTTACTTTTATGAGCTAAAAACACAAGTACTTGAAAATATTTTCACATTATCGGAGTTTGAAAAGTGCTAAAATAAGACTCTAGGGGTTCCTTTTTCACTGTTATCGAAGCTCAAAAAAGAGATAAAAGTGCACTTCAAGTCCTTTTTCATTTTTATCAAAGCTTGGAAAATAAGGATAAAAGTATGATTTGTGGTCAAATCATTCTTGAATAAGTGTGCATGACTAATCTGCTATATCAGCTGTAAAACTTGTTCAAAACAACATCAAATGGATTAAAAATACCTTTTCATGGAAAAAAATGAATAAAAATCATAGTCACAAAATTAAATATGATATTGAAATAATCAAATAACTAATTAAAAGAGTTTTTACCATTCATTTTTACAATTTGAAAGTTACCATTTGAGAAATAGGAGCTCTGAACTAGTTTTTACCTTGAACTTTAGTGTTGATTGGGTGCAATAGGTAAGAATTTTTTGACCATGCTTTTTGATTTTTCTATCTATCTATTTGTTTTCAGTGTTTTCCTATGTTTATTGCGCAAACATATTCAATTATGTGATGTGAATTGAAAATATTTCTTTACATGTGTTGCAAATGCCTGTTTATAACATAATTCACTAAGGAATCAACTAATGTGTTCAAGATTCTGGAAATGTGTTGATATTGAATGAAATCAAAATGTCTTTCCAAAAGTCGAACTCTTAGGAACATATGATGCAATGTTGGATTTTTGACAGTATAAACGCTAGTAAGTTGTAGTACCACAAGTTGTGAGTCTAACCTAATGATGATGCAGTTAATACAAAATGAAATGGCATCAAAGAGAATTTCAATCAACGCACTATACTCAATGATATTTTTTGTAGATCAACTGATGCAAATCCCTTTAAAAATCACTAACTTTTAGTTCGAAGCAAAAATGGCCCACGTTGCAAAGGATAGGTTCTGCGTTCTACCCAACGAAAGGTTCCAAAGATTCAAACATTTGCGATGAAATGTAAAGTGGATTACTAACTTCAAGAAAACTCTAGAAAAACAAACTAAGACATTAAATGAAAATCAATAGCGTATATACAATATAATACAACATTTTACTACGCTCATGTTTAAGCATAGTAATGTTTCAGATACAACCCATTTCAGGGCTGCACCAATGGAATTCCATCATAATCTACCAACTCATAGGTGCCCTTAACAAGAACTCTTTTGACAATATAGGGGCCATGCCATAATGGCTCAAATTTCCCTGTACCTATTACATCAACTTCCTTATCATAAAGAAGGACCAGGTCGCCCTTTGATAAGATGTGAGGCTGGGCATGCTTGTCTTATTGCGCCTTTATACGTCTTTTATGCACTTTCTTGGCCAATGTGGCTTCATGACGAGTTTCATCAATATGGATGAGGTTAAAATGACACGCTTATTTAGTAGAGGTGTTAGGTAACAAGTCAAAAGTGAGTTTTAACGACGGTATTTCACATTGGATAGGCAAGATAGCTTGCAGACCATACACCAATTTAAAGGGGGTAAATCCAGTTGCATTTCTCACCGAGGTTCAATATGCCCACAAAGCCAAGTACAAGATCGAATCCAATTTTGATTATGAACTCCTATCATTTGTTGAAGCATTCGTTTAAGAATCTTGTTAATAGCCTCAACTTTTCCATTGGATTGTGGATAATAAGGAGTAGAACTATCATGTGACATTCCTAATTTGGCAGTTAATTCATTCATCATGTGATTGCGGAAATGCTTCCCATGATCTCTCACTATAGCCTGTGCAACACCAAACCATGAAATGAAATGATTTAAAAAGAATAATGTAGTTGTTCCACCCGTGTTGTTGAATGTAGGCATCGCTTCAGCCCACTTAATTGAGTAGTATACTACAACAATAATATAACCATTCCCCCCGGACGAACGAGGGTTGCAGGTCATGAAGTCAATGCCCCATTTTGAAAATGGTCCCACAACGACAATAGGATGCATCATCATTGGAGGTTTCTGGAATTTACAATCAAATATCTGGCACAGATGAAAACTTCTGACCGCAAGGATGCAGTCATGAAATATGGTTGGCCAAAAGTAACTGACTCAGAGTATCTTATGCGTTGTAGCGTAACCATACAAGTGTCCATCACAAGCCCCAACATGATAATCATTTAAAACCTTTTCAACCTCCTCATGAGTGAGGCACCTCCTTAAAATCATATCAACACCACGATGATAAAGTGTACCACCAATGATTAGATAATCTTTCGCTTGGTATCGAATATGTCATTGTTCAGAGCGAGAGGTATCAGGCCAAAAATTCTGGGTCTGGACATAAATGATAAAATCCCCAAACCAAGGATCATATGATTTGATCAAAAAATAGAGATTCATTAGGAATAGATGGTTCCGATGTAGTAGTAGTACTATGACAAGGAAGGTCGCAGAGAAGCTCAGCCAAAAATAAAGACTTCTTTGACTTGGATTTTATGAATTGGAAATCAAATTCACATAAAATGAAAATCCATTTTGAATATTCCCCCCCCAACAATTGACGTGATAGAATGTAAGTCATGGGCTTGCAATCCTAAATGATAATGGTATTTCGAAACAGGATATAGTGGCAAAATATTTGGACATCTTGAACAGTCACCAAGGCGAGCTTTTCGACATATGAATACTTCACTTCCATTTTATTGAGATTACGACTCAAATAATATATCGGATGTTCTATCCCATCTTCTTCTTGGACCAATACCATAGCAATGGTTGTATCAGTCGCGACGATATATAAGAAATAATTACTCTGATAATTGGGGGGATAAATTAATGACGCCCAGACAAGTGTATCCTAGAAAAATTCAAAAGAAGCTTACACAACCTTATCCCAATGGAAGGGAATCCCCTTTTTCAAGAGACGAGTAAATCCTTTAGCCATTTCGGCATAGTTGGGTATGAACCTCCTTAGGAAATTAGCCTTTCCTTGAATTTTCTGTAACTGAAGCAAATTTGATGGCACAGGCAAATCAAGAATGGCCTGGACATTTAGTGGGCCAATTCGAATTCCTTCTTTTGAGACGACAAATCCTAGAAAACGACCATAACCAACAAAAAAGACACATTTATGTGGACTGAGGCGTATTTTGTAGTGTCGACAGCATAGAAAGATAGCTCTCAAATGCATCGAGTGATCAATCTGGTTTCATGAATGCATGGGTAAATCATCTAGTTAAGGTTGAATAATGTGCTTGATGTCATTGAAAGCATAATCCATTGCTCTCTAAAATGTTTATCCAACGTTATTTAAACCAAACGAGAGTTTCCGATATGCGAATGTGCCCCACAAACTGATGAATGTTGTCTCATATTGGTCCTCTTGGTGGATGTTGATTTGATTGTAGCCAAAAAATCCATTCATGAATGAAAATATTTCACATCCAGCACAATCGTCAATAATCTAGTCAATAAAGGGAGTAGGGTAGTTGTCTTCTGGACAAGCAATATTGACATCTCGATAATCGACACACACTCTGATTGTCCCTTGTTTCTTCATAACAGGAAAAATGTTGGAAACCCAATCAGTTAGTGGAACAGGGTAAATGAAACCAGTATGAAAAAGTTTTTCAACTTTTTCTTTAATGACAACAACCTTCTTTGGATGAATAGGATGAAGGTGTTGACATACCGTTTTGACATCAGGGTACATTTTAATAGTGTGTTCAACGATACTAGTATCTATGCCTAGCATTTCCTCATAAGACCAAGCAAATACATCACAAAATTCATGAAAGAGAGAGAAATCATTTTCGAGTTATGATGGAGAACAAGACACACCAACATGAATATTTTCTACAATGTCGAGTTTGGTAAAAATATCAATAGAAATGGTTTCTTCAACATTTTATAAGTTTCGCTCAGATTCGATTGCATTAATAGGAAAATAATTTGAAAATAATGTTTTGATCGATGGGTGATATAGTTCAATAATATTATCTTCTTCGTAATCTTGAATATGGGAACGATGATGATGATCTTCCCATGGTTCTCCTTCTAGAATCATGGATTCCAAAATATTCTCATATGTCAAGAAACTGGATGAAAAAGGATCAGATGGAGTACCAAAATCTAATGAACCATCAACCCAAATGATCGACAATGATGATTTCATATTTTTTTCCCAAGCCATGTAGATTTATTTCTATGCCATCTCAATTGGGCTGGGCGGCAAAAACTCATCCAACATAACAATTTCAGAATCACCCGCAATCTTCCTTAAGCTAGATGGAGTGGAATATATTATGTAGCAGGTCTCTATGTTAGCAATTTCTGCTGACGTCGCAGGCGACGGTAATGAAAAGGTTCCCATGAGGGAAGAATCCTTTAAGAGTCCTACACCACTGTTCTAAAGTGCTACTTATGGTGCGCAAACTAACGGAACGCTTCCAGTTACCTAGGAACTGGAGGCAAAGAAGGAGATTTGATTGATGACTGTGATAACACCTTTATGTGGAAAGACGATCATTCTAAAATATGTAGAGATGATCGCAGTCATAGCATATACCCATGGACTTCCGAGTAAATTTTTTTAATCAAGGGGTCCGTCAACGACCTTAACTTCAAGATTTATTGTTTTACCCCCTAGTTCAACATGCAAGTTATTGATGGTACTGCAAGGCTTATATGTTTGTACATCAAAAGCTTTCAATGTCGTATGCGATTGAGATAGGCACGACGAGCCAAGTGACTAATATCAGTTTAGAGACATAATGCAGGTAGATGCTCCCTCATCATTAATAGTACGATGAACAAGGTGATTGAGAATATTTAATTGGATGGAGAATGCCAATTCTGCTGGTAATTGCGACACATAGCCCGTATGATTAAAGACTACAAGATTGGAATCTGTCAGATTGATTTCACCAATTTCCAGCAACAAAGCCTGCTTCTGGGAGGGAAAATTTTTGAGTACCTCAAGCATTGACATAACTAAAGGGGATTGAGCCAAATATTCAACTATATTATAATTTTGAGTAGCTCGGTGGCTTTATTGTTAATTCAGGAATAACAGTTGGCAGAATAGATTCCATAGACGAATTCGTGGTTGAGGTAGTATGTTGATCAGTAGCCTGAATACTATAATATTTATTATGCATTGACACCAAAACATTAGTTGTTGGCTTCATGACAGATAGCATAAGAACTTGGGAACTAGAAGCTAGATCTGTAGCAACCAAATTTGTGTCTAGATTCGGAAATGGATCTATCAACATAACAGATTTATGTGAGGTCTTAATCAATTTTGAGACTTCGGCGTGGTGAGCACAATCTCGAACAAAGTGCTCCTCATTACAGATTATGCAAGGGTAACAAGGTTTCCAATTTCCATTATGTTGATCAAATGATCGTTCCTGTGGGGTAGAAGTTTGTTTTTTCTTTGATTTCCCCTTTTTCTTACTTCCAGGTTGCTTGTCACTTTTGCCTTTGTCACATGACACGGCATGAATTTCAGAATAAGGTGCAGGATCAAATGCAGTAGATTGATTTTTTCTTGTAGTTCCGATCATACCGACGTCTGCATGAGAGTCCTTAGATGGAGGAGGAACATTAAAATTAGATCGCAGTGCGTTGGGAATTTTATCGTAGAGCGTGCCATACTGAGTATAAATCAAATCTAAGTACTAGGCATGAGAAATAACCTGCTATTCAATGAAGACGCCACCCTTAGCCACATCCTCGATTATAGATGGTAATAGGGACTTAATGAACCACTCAGCCAGGAGTTGATCAGGAACAAATGTCTTGACCATTCTATGACGATGACACCACTCATGAATATGATCAGATATGTGAGTAGCATTAGTCTATTTAAAATTGGTCAAGATTTTTGTTCTAGTTTCATATCATATGGGTAACTGGAAGTGGGTCAAAATTACAGTAGCTAGGGCAGTGAAATTATCAAATGAAGCTCTAGGTAACTCAATGTACCATTTCGAGTTGGAATAGTGAGCGTACGCTGGAAAAGACATAGTCGAACTGAGTTATCATTTAAGGAGTTAGATGAAAACCATAAATGATAAGTCATAACATACGTCGACAGGTCTTCTTCAGGGTTTCCATTGAACTTAGGAATATCTGAGGCAAATTTATAAGGTATCACCAACCACCAAGGGGCATAGCTGATTGGGTCATTTGTAAACCGGTTTAAATTAGATAACTCTAAAGTTGCAACAAAGGGCAACTATCGATTTAAGTTGGGTTAAGCATAGCCAGGGTATGATGGAATTTCTTGGGAAACAGGCCTTTGAGCACCAACATAAGGAATTTTTTGTTGGTATCCCAGATAGGGGTTGTTTTGATAATAAAACGTTTGAGGATTCCATTGACCAAAACCTGGGTACGCTACTTGTTGAAATGAGGGTTGTTTAATTTGCGCTTGTGGCTGCCAAAGTGTCTGTCCACCAATATTATAACCCAAAATTGAATAGCTTGGATTCGGTTGGAATAGGTATACCCCAGTTGTGGTTTCGACATCCCATAATATGGTAATCCAACTTGTGAATAAATAATTCTGGATATAGGTGGTTGTTGTAAACCAGCCGAAGGATTTGGAGGCTGAGGGCCCAATACTTGAGGGTATTGGTGGAAGGACCTACCTGAGACGGTTGACATAGAACACTTTGAGCCTGTAACAGGGGTAAGGATGTATTTACAAAAAAGAGTAGATGTGGGTGCAACAGGTTGAACTGATTTATATGATTGCACAACCATTTGTGGTTGGATGGGTAGAGTGAGCTGCCACTAACAAACAGTCATTCTGACATTAGTATGACCAAATAACGATAGAGTACTGTAAAAATGGGTGACCATAGGTTTCCCTGCAACATGAGTAGTATAATAAGATGGAAAATATTGTTCTCAAAATGTCGGGAGTTCAGTTGAAATTGTATTGAATGGAATATACCGAGATGAGCCACCTTGATATTGCCCTAATGATGTATATAAAGGATCAAGTCATTCAGTACTCATTAGATATGTACCAGATATGATACTAGACGATGACATTGGTGAATTCCATGGGTTTGAGGATGCACCAGTGAAGGTTCCAGATAAATATTGGTAACCAGGTGGGATGGAAGGACCACCATACAGATGTGACTCTGGTGAAGTTGTGAACATGGAAAAGGTAACAAGAGCAGGCGTCGCAACTGGAATATATGGTACAGCTGAAGATTTCATCGCAAGAATGGTTATACAATAAAATGTATACCTTTTGAGAGATTCCCGAATTATCCACAGCATCAAGAAAAATTTGTTGACGTTTTGAATCCTAACGGGGATCCATCTTCCAGACAATTGAATGAAGAATTTGAAGAAGGGTTTTTTAGGTCATTAATAGTGAAGAAGGATATACCCTATAGGATCTACGAGAACTCGAATAGACACTGGATCAAAGAAAGCATTGTGGGGTGATTGAGGAAAAGTCTCGTAAAGATAAAGCTCTGATCCAAAATGAGTTGGAGTCGAAGGTGTTTCGTCTTGTGGTATTTCTTCAATCGAAATCAAACTAGGTGGAAGGATTTCATCGTCAAGCCCAAAGTATATTTCATGTGGTTGATTGTGGATATGGGAGACTCAATAGATACAATATATTGTGGGGTGACCGATACAAGAACAACTTCCGGTTGTTCGACTTCGGGATTCAGATGTTCTAGTAAAAGAACGATAGGATCCGGATCAACTTCCAGTTGAACAACGTCGGGTTTGGGAGGTATGGTCTCACTGATTAGATGGATTGTGACCACAAGTAGCTGAGAGGACTCCATATCGACAACAGTAGATCAACCAGGATTTTTAGAAACAACTCGAGATAACTCTAGTATATGTGAGGATGATGTTGCACTAGAGGTACTAATAGTACTAGTTTTGGTAGAAAGATGTCGCCTTCACCGACCAGAAATGGCTTCTGGTGGTAAAGGTGGTTTAAGTGATATTATACGCAATCGAAGGGGAAAGGGATGTTATTCTTACACAATGACCGATTTATTTTATGACCAAAAAAAAAAACAAAATAAAAGGGTAATTCTAGGCAAAAGGTTTACCATGTAATTGTGAACTGCAGAAGTAAAGGCAGACAATCTCCCCGAATTTTGTGTTCGTTGTATCATAAGTTATAACTTAGCTGACTCAATTACCTATAGACGAATAACAACCTAAATCTATCCTCCCAAATATACCCGAAGGTATGTGGAGGCCCAATGTTGTATTAGCGATGTCTAATGCGAAATCGCACAGTGAGAGCACCCCCTTATACTTTTCGTACTAGAACACCGCCCTATACACCCGAAGGTATGTGGATGAGCTCTGATATACTTACGTACGTGGAGTGAGGTATCACACTCGAAATTTATAGCAGACAAGTTAGTGACAACTACTATGCTTAACGACATCAAAACACATCTCTAGCCTAGACCTTCTAAATGTTATCGTTAATGTTCCAATGCTTTCTTAGGTAAATTGATGTCAATTTTATGTTGATCTTGTTTAAAAATCTTGTCTTTGAGGTTCACCACATCATGTGATGTAAATTCATAAAAATGCAAACTAAATGATAAGAAAAATTTTCAATTTAGCTTTTTCAATGAAAATCCTAGCTACTGAGGGAAAGAGCAATCAGTTTTAGAGCAAACAACAAAGAGCACAAACTAAAATTCAGCTTTCTTAACTTGTTCCTATGCTACACACACAATTCACTATATGCACATGCATTTTTCTTTTCATCTCCTTTAAGGTGAATGCAATAAAGGAAACTATATGCATAAATCAATAAAACAAGTGTTTTCTTCTTTGAGAAATGAGGAATGAAGCAACAATTTCTCTTTTAGGAAAAATGAAGAATGGAACTACAATTTTTCCTACAGGAAATGAGGAATGAAACAACAATTTCCTTTTCAAAAACAAATTGATCTAATGTAAAAATGAAATACTTTGAATTTGATTTTCCAATGATAAAGAAAAACACTAAAGACATATTGAACAAATTTAATTTTCAAAGGAGGAAGAATCAGGAAAGTTTACTGGTCTCTAAGAGGTATTAGACATTTGAGAATACAAAAAACAAATGGTTGAGAATGATAGCAATGAAAAATTTAGATGGAATTGGTTGGTTGAGGGGCAAATGCAGTTTCTAAGGAGAGACAATGTGTTGCAGAGCACCCCTGAGTGGGAGATAGTGAACTACAGTGCACCATGTCTTGACCAACAGTGCGTTGGGAAGAACAGGGATTGAAAAACCAAGCAGGAGAACACACTTCTAATGAAATTATTTCATTCAAATGTCTAATAACTGAAAGTAGATGCTAATGATGAGGATAAGTAGAGGAAAAAACACCAAGAATTATAGGATACTCCATAGTGGAGTCGCCAATTTGCTATTCAGAATTGTGATCTATAGATAAACCAAATTCCCTAAGTGTGGTGCTAGTCACTTATAAAAACAGAGGAAAGAATTACTATCACTTTCTCTAAAACAAGAAAATATACAGAATGGTGAAATATCCTACTTGTGGTTCAATCGCTTCTCCTTCTCCTTTTATCACTGTTGTCATCGCTTTCAATCCAACTCAAATCGCCAGATCGATTCCTACAAGCACAAATAGAGAACAAAAAACAACATGCAATATACAGATATGTGACTTATCTTACTCAATCAAATCAATTAGATATGAAATACATATATCATTCAATAATCCATTGCACAAGAAACAGATACAT
This sequence comes from Pinus albicaulis, assembly GCA_034641835.2. Classification (NCBI taxonomy): domain Eukaryota; kingdom Viridiplantae; phylum Streptophyta; class Pinopsida; order Pinales; family Pinaceae; genus Pinus; species Pinus albicaulis. The sequence goes on along the minus strand of CM076578.1, from coordinate 617,573,118 downwards.
ATATATGGGAAAATGAACAATAATATTTATTAAAGAGTAGAAGGGGGAGGTTACAACCAATGATCGATTTGTTGCCAACCAGTTCTAGCTTCATTCTAGCCTCATCACATCAAAAATCATACCAACAGCATATCAGTACTTTCACTCTCTCAAATGAGAATCCAATAGCACAACTTTACCAAATTTCTTCCTTTTCTAGCACTAGAATGAGTGCTCAATTGATACAGAAACTGATGGCAGTTTCTAAATGAATGAATTTATAATAATAGGAAAGACATGTTCCCAAGTTCATAGGTGTTAGATGGACACTTGGATTCTAAGTTTGACACATATGGACTCTTCTATAAGGCACTAGCCATGTGGAGATTCCCAGAACAATGAGAATTCTGCTCCGAAGTGACAAACGCGCTCTTGAATGTTGGGAAGTGCACCGTAGTGCACCCTTGAAAAGAGGATTTGGCACTACAACAAAGTTAGTCCCTTTAGAGGCTGTGTTGGTGATTCAATAAGTGATATAAAATATACTTCAAACCTTGGAAATCTCACAATAGAATCCATGAATGAATTTTTCTTCTCTTAGGGCATATAGCAACTGAAATATAAGGGGATGATAAACCCTATTTCATTGGTCCTGGGGATGACGTCCAGTTTGACTAGGTCATGGGGGATGATTCCAAAATTGACCTATAACACTCTGTCACTGAATTTTATTCCTTTCTCTGTCACATATGAACTGGCCTGTAGATACATCAAGTTTACATCTTAAACAAGTAGGTTGTTATCCAAAAATGCCACCCATCAAGTAGCTTGCCATCAAGGACAATACATTACATCATAATTCCAACACCGCAGCAGTGGCGAAGTGAACAAAAAGAAGGGTTTTGGCAGGGGGAAATACCCTAAGCACCTCCTCAGTCACAAGAGTCGTCATATTGGATGCAAATCAAAGGTGCTTAGAACCACCAAGTTTCCACCGTACTAGTATGTTCATGAATATTTGAGGGAGTTCTTGTCTTATGAAAAACGAACATAGGTTAATAATAACATCGATATGAACATGGATTATATTAAACACTATTTTTATAATCTTAGGCTTGGAACCCAAATTATACCACTTCTAGTTAATACATCAAAGATCAAATGTGAAAGGGTGGATGCTCTAGCGGGGCAGTGTACTGGAGTACATTTCAAATGTATGTATGGTGGTCTTGTTAATGTTATTTCTATTTATATTTAATCACGAATATAATTCTAACCAAATGAATGTTCAAAAGTGATAATGCTCTCAATGGTAGGGTGTAGTAACCATATAGTCCCATGTACCATTCTTTCATTTTTTTATTTTTTTTGTTTTACCTAAGTATTGAGGGGTGTTACAGTTGGTATCAGAACCTAGGATACAAAGTTGAGGCCTGAATGGGAATTTGAGAATTAAAAAAAGTGTTATTTTTACACAGAGAGGTAGCTTATCAATATGAGAAGAGGAACGAGAATCACTCCACTAGGGTGATCAATAGGAGCAGTTGGGCCCGAGCCTCACATGGAAGGCTCATGAGAAATGTGGGTCTAGTTGGGAAAAAATACTCCTAATACGAACACACTTCTAATGGAAACAATCCAACAGTTACAAGCTGAAATGAAAAATCTAAGCACTAACAATGAAAGGATACAGTTAGGACATTAAATAATTATGAAGATCCTGTCAGATAGTAAGAATCAAAGACATCCAAATCCCATTTCAAAGAACGAGTACAAGGATGAGATGCAGCGTCAAGGGTTGGAACATCTAGAGGTGGAAGGAGGTCGAATTAAACATGAAGAAGAATCTAAAAATTTCCTTGGGGGGTAGAGTAAACAAAAATCAGAAGTTGAGCTCCAAGGGGAATTTTTAAAAAATAAAACCTTTAACATTCGATGGTGAGAAGGAATAGGTCGCGAAAGAATGGTTAATTAACATGAATAATTATTTTCATATCTATGAATATGATGATAATATTAAGGCCCGATTAGAAATTTATCAACTACAAAGCAAATTTATGTTTTGGTGGGAAGAAATAAAAATAGTACGAAGAATTGACGAACAAGAAGTGGCCTCAGACAACTTTCAGAAACATTTTAAATATAAAATTCAACATAACGTTTCTACGACGAAAAAGAAAAATAATTCCATGATTTTAGGTTGGGGAAGCAGATGATGGACGAATTTATCACAAAATTTACTTCTTTGTTAAGATATGTTCCTTATATCAAAGAGAAGAAGGCCAATGCGTAGCTTTTTACTAGCAACCTAGAAACATTTATGAAGGAGAAATTAGAATTTGACGATCTGAGGACCATGGATGAGGCCATCCAAAAGTCTCGAATCTGCTACCATCATATGAAAAAACAGGAACCTAGTAAATGATGGTCAAATAGGAGAGGACAAAATAATTTTCAAAATATGAGGATAGCTAAAGCTGCCATAAACATAGCGGTACACAGAAAAAAACTGATTGAACCATTTGGAAAGAGCTAGCATAAAAATCAGATGCTAAATGAAAATAGGCAAATGGAAGCATCCATGAAACCAGAATTAAATCAGCCATCAAAGCCACCTTTACAATGTTGGGGTTGTGGTGAGCCCCACTATTACAAAAACTTCCCTCACTGTACCCTAGTGGAACTGACTGCTAATCTTCAAGAACCCTCTACGGCCAGGGAAGTGACAAGGAATATTCCGCAATTCAACGCTCCTCTAGAGGACCACCAAGTTTAGTACCATCCAATGATAGTGGGGTTTGAAGGTAAATTAGTAATCACTCTGTCTCTATTTTAATATACCTCGGTGCCAGTTTGAGCTATATTAATCCTAAGGTAGTTGAGTTATGTCATTTTCAAAGTATTAATTTTAGGAATCCTTGGTTGGTGCAATTGGACACTGGGGAAAAGTGATGGGTGGTTTCCAAAATAAAGAATTTCCTTGTGGAAATAGAGGGATATTAAATTAATGTCACCTTAGATATATTGTCGTTGGGATCTTATGACATATTAATTGGTATGGACTGGCTGGAGAAGCATTGGTCCTTAGTTAATTGTAAGGAAAATATGGTTAGCCTCATTACCGATGAAGGAAGTAGACAGACTATGAAAGGCATACAAAGAGGTATAAAGTTGCGACCCATCACAACCAATAAACTAAGAAAGTGTATGTGGAAAGGCTTGGAAAATATACACAGTACAAGTTGGATAGGCTAATTCTAAAGATAAAGTAACAACTCTAAAAAACATACCTATAATAGAAGAATTTTTAGATGTGTTTCCGGAAGAAATACTGGAACTACCCCTCAAGCGAAATATATATTTTACCATAGAGCTGGTATCAGGAGAAACCCCGGTATCGAAAACCCCTTACTACATGAGTATTCTATAGTTAATAGAATTAAAATTATAGTTAAAAGAGTTACTCGAAAAGGGGCATATTCGTCCAAGTGTTTCACCATGGGGAACCCCAGTGTTATTTGTAAAAAATAAATATGGTACCTTTCGGTTGTGCATTGATTACCAAAAACTAAATAAATTAACTATCAAAAACAAGTATTTGTTACCAATAATTGACGATATATTTTATCAGGTGAAGGGCGCTACCCTATTTTCTAAAATTGAATTACAGTCAGGTTATCATTAGATTAGGATAAAGGAGGAAGATATCCCCAAACTACAACCATCTTGCAAGGTATCTTTAAAGAATCAAGACCCTTATGGCAAGTTTTTGTCCTTGGAAATTCTTTCACATCCTAAGAAGCAACAATTTTGAAGAAGACACAATTCCAAATCGAGCATTCTCCCTAGAAGAAACTAATTTGGTAATCAATGGTTATCAAAGTAGGTGCCTCATCCCTTTATCTTGCATTTTTTACTATTAGAATTATAACTAAGGTAATTTTTCGATGGAACATAACATGATTAAATGGAGATATAAGGAGCTTCCCCATATTCATTTTCAATTATGGAAACTATTGCTTTATACAAGGCTCAAGTCATTTGATGCTTATTGGCAGTCGACCACATATTGGAATCATGACAAAGTACTCTCTCTCACATCATGCAAGAGGATATCTTATGCTCTCGCATGCTCGGGATATCAAATTTTACCTATCGCAGTGTTGGAACCTCTTATTTTTTAGATTCATGATGGATTTTCTTAGTCGATTCATTGAGGAATTTATTATTGGGATAATGGTGTTTGTGTGGAAGGAGAGGGGATATGATGGCACCTTGGTTGAAGGTCCTTCGTCAATCAACCCACTGTCGTCTACAAAGTTGCGTTAGCGAAAGGTTTCATCAAGGGTGACAAAATTCGTAAGTCCCTCGATAGCATTTGGTTCATGAGTTGGGTTGGATGTTTAAGGACCCCGAATATTCCTTGGAATTGGAACTGTGCCCATTTTTAAGGTGTTCAGATGGATTTTGACTCGAATTTTTCTTCTTCTTCCATGTGCAACCCCTATTGTCACTGCTTGAATACCCACAAATCTCCTCATCAAGCTGATATCAACTCTAAGTTAAAAATTTTCAATTGTCTCATGCTTAAATTGAAATTATAGATAAATTATTGGCCCTCCATTTCTATCTCTCTCAAGGGATGGATGAAGTGGATTCTCTCACAAATTTGGTCATGGAATTAAGGATTAGCTCTAAAGCTCAAATTGTAACAGACATGCCAATGGATGACAAAAGAAGGCTAAATGTTGACCTCAACCAACTTGCTAAATCTCATGACTAAGTACATTGGTGATCAGGTCCTCATCTTTATGCTCAAAAATCAAATTTCTCAGAATGACGCGAAACTTGAACGAACACAAAGTGTTCATCAGTATGAATCTGTCACAATTTGTTTCACACAAAATGGACCATGTATGCTCCCAGAAATGAGTTTTGTTCACTTTGATAAATAGGCAAAAAAATTGATGACATGGAGCCTAGTCAGCAATCCATACTACTAACATGACATGCAGATTGGGTAGAGTCAAATTTGGTCAAATTCCTCTGTCGAATGTGGGACTGTCAAGTGGCATCATCTGGTTGGTTCAAATTTTATGGTTTGTTGGAAATTTGTGATTGGTTTTCGGAAGGGCGAATGGGGAGAGGAAACGTGGCTTAGCCTGGGGCTGCCATGTGCCCCCACCCCCCCCTCCACGGTGGTGTAAAATTTTGTTTGAAGGATCGGAAGGGCTAGCGGGGGTCAAACACAGGACCTTCACCTGCCAACACCACACGCCACTGTCATGCTATACATTAGTTCTTATTAACTATGTGTTACCACATATATTTAAGGTTTCTAAGGTTTTCCAATGTGGGGAAAGGGGGCCAGCCCCAATCCATGGAACTAAATCCTGTGACCACGGAGGAGCACGAGAGGGCTTAACATTAAGCATGAAGTTTAAAATTTAATCTGATTTTTTTAAAACACTACTCGCCATTACTTAATGTTAAAATAGGATTATCCACTAAGCGCAGATTAAGTGCTAAAATTTATTAATTAAAATTAATTAAGTTTATTTAAATTAATGTGGATTAGTTTGGCGGTCTGTCAAATCTGACGGAACTGTCGGCTTTAATGCCAGCTAACCGAATTTAGCTCTAGTTAGCTAAATTTAGGCCAGAAATTGTGGAAAAAATGGAGGTGATAAATATTGGATTTTTTTACCAAATCACAAGCAGAAAGAGGCTAGATGACCATTTTTGGGCATTCTTAACTCATTGGTGCAGTTTTTAGGAGAAAAAAACCATTATAAACACATCATTTTTAAAATTTGAGCATAATATAGAGGCCCAAGCCGTGGAAGCTGGACCAAGGAGATGTAGCCCAAGAGGGGTGAACTCCTTCATCAAATCCCTGTGTTGATGTGTTTTTTGGTGATGTACTGTACTTTTATTTTTTGTTTTTCAGTTTTTCATTCATGTGAAATTATTCATAAAATTAACATGAAAAACAATCATGAGAGTCAATAACTTGCAAGAGAACTTGAACCCTTAAGAACATGATATAAGACATTTTTTTAAACATCTGAAAGAGGAATGATCACAACATTACTAGCATACCCCATTTAGATCATTTTTGGTATCAGAGCTTTAGGTTTTGTTGTGCAATAAGGGATCTAATTTTTTTCAAGTTTGTTTCAAGCTTACAAGGTTAAAACTCAAAGGAGGAGAAGGGAAGTTGGTTGAAAGCCCTGCAATTGAGTCAAGAGGCAGAAGGGAAAGGTTTCCAAAATCTTAAACACCAACACATCCTCAAGTTGAAGTTGAGTCTTCAATGAGCATGTCTCATGAAGGAGAGTCTACCATGAAAAAGGATGAGAGAGCATTAAGAAAGGAATTTTTTGATATGAATGAGATGGTAAAGGTCCTCTATGAGGAGAGGAATTTAAGGATGCAAGGAGAAAGTTCTAGGCCTCCAAGAAGAGAGGGTTCTTCAGGAGGAGGAGGTCATGGAGATGGTAGGAAACCACCATCCACTCCACCATCATCCTCACCACCATATACACCTTCATCTTCATCATCTTCCACTTCTGCAACATGTTCATACACATACTTCAAAAGGAATTGGTAAATAACCCTTACTTAAACTTGATGTCAAATTTGAGGTACCAATGTATAATGGTGAAGTGAATGTAGAGAATCTTGATAATTGGATTTGTCAATTGGATTTTTATTGCATAATTAATAACCTTCAAGAGGATTACATAAAGATTCAATTGGATTCCTGAGAATGGAGGGCGCAACACTTGTATGGTGGGAAGCAAGGACACAAGATGTGATTAAAAACCAAGATAAAATCTCAATGTCTTGGTCTAATTTTATTTCTGCCATTAAAAGGTGATTTTACCCTCTAGCTTACATGCAAAAATACATTATGGACTGGCAGAATTTTAGACAACTAAAGGGACAAACTGCTCAATATTACACTCATGAATTTAGGAGAAGAGCTCTTACTTTGGGTGTCAATTTATATTCTCAAGAAACTTTGTTAAATTATATTGGGAGTTTTCACAACTATCTTAGACATACTATTCTCATGTTCAATCCCACAAACCTAGATGAGGTTTGTGTTCAAGCCACACATCTAGAAGCAAGAGGTAAGCATAGTGCAGATGAGAAAAGTGATAGTTTCCTTGAGTGTGAAGGTAAAGGAAAGGGTGAGTTTAATGGAAGAGGAAATAAAAATGGTTCTATTAAAATAGATAAAGAGAAACTCACATGTAAAAATTGTTCAAAAAAATGGCCATGATGAAGACCATTGTTGGCAACTCCATCCAGAGTTGAAGCCAAACAAACTTAAAACCAAAGTGAAGGAGAAAACAGCTGCAATCTTGGAACATGACTTAGTTTCAGATTGAGGAGATGAAACCAAGATTACAGCAATGGGTTTGAAAGGTAATAACATAGAAATAACTAGTTCTTAAATTTATTCTAATGTAACTCAAGATGAAGATACAAGAATTGAACTCTTTCATATTAGAGTTGTTTCAAAACATACCAAAATAGACACACTATTTGATAGTGGTTCTAAAGCCAATTTGATTTTTGAAGACTTAGTTAAGAGGTTAAATATAGAAATGGTTACACATCCAAGACCTTATCCTGAAGGCTGGATATGCAAGAATGAAAACTTGCAGGTAAAAAGTAAGTACATCCTAAGGTTTGCAATCAATTCAAACTTTCTTGACGAAGTTGAACTTGATGTAGTTTCTCTTGAGATTTCAAATATTGTTTTGGAAAGTCCCTATCTCTATGACAGGAAAGTGGTATTTCATCATCATGAGATTAAGTACCACTTATTGAATAATGGAATTGATTACATAGTTAGAGAACATAAGAAGAAGAGGAGTTTGTATCTTATACATGCAAGAGAAATGAAGAGAATAGTGAATGAAAGTCAAAATTTGGCTTTGTTAATATTCAAGCATAGTGATGTTCTGAATGAGACATTTCAAAAATATGCATAAAATGAGCAAGATGATTCCATTGAGGTTGTTAATGTTTGTAATAATATTTTTCAAGGATCTAACATGTTTCCTTTGAAAAGAGGTAAAAAGATGAGAAATATTTGCAGCAGTCTACATCAGTGTTGAGTAGTGATGTGAACAAGATGTCGATACAAGAGAGTGCAAAGGTCAAAGAGAAAGCACCAAAACAATTTGAAAAAGAAGGCATATGTTCCACACTTACTTGTTTTTGGTTTCAAAATGGTACATGGAAATGGCGAAAAACACTTGGTCAAAATTCGACACAAGTGTAAGGCAAGACAAGCTAAAAATCGCCATGTCAATAGTGTTCAAGGTGAGACGGTTTTAAAGTTTCCTTTGATTGATAAACAAGGTGGAAACACGTTTGTTTCTTCAAGGAAAACTTGTTTTTCTGCAAACTCTATGAAATTGCAGCATGATGGTGTCTACAACAGCAAGACTGGGTCTCCAGAATCAAGGAAAAAGATTATTTTTTATGAAAAGCTCAAATTGATGAAATTAGGAAATTTCCAGTGGATTGAGTCTGGAAGGGAGAGGGAACTGTACCCTCACCAGATTTTTAGTAATGAAAGATATTTTTGGGTCCAAAATACATCCAGTGCTCAGATTTAGGAATGATCATGTGCTCAAATTTATGCTCAAAAATAAAAGTTCTCAAAATGACGTGAAACCTAAACTTCTGCATAGTGTTCTTCGTTCTGAAGCTAACGCAATTCGTTTCACAGAAAATGGACTCCGTATGCTCCCAGAAATGAGTTTTGTTCTCTTTTGCTAAATAGGTAAAAAAATGATGACAAGGAGCCTAGTCATAATTCTGTACTGCTGACGTGGCATGCTAACTGGGTAGGGTCAAATTTGGTCAAATTCCTCCGTCGAATGTGGGACTGCCAAGTGGCAACATTTGGTTGGTTCAAATTTTATGGTGTGTTGGCAATTTGTGATTGGTTTTTGGAAGGGCCAATGGGGAGAGGACACGTGGCTCATCCTGGGGATGCCACGTGCCCTCCCCCCCCCCCCCTCCACAGTGTTGTAAAAGCTTTTTGAAGGACGAAAAGGGTCGACGGGGGTCGAATACAGGACCTCTGCCCTACCACCGCCATGCTACGCACTAGTTCTTATTAACTATGCGTTGCCACATATATTTAAGGTTTCTATGGTTTGTTGACGGTGGGAGAGGGGGCAAGCCCCAAGCCATGGAACCGAGGCCTATGACCACGACGGAGCACTGGAAGGCTTAACGTTAAGCACAAATTTTAAACTTTAATCTAAGTTTATTAAAAACTAATCGCCATTACTATATGTTAAAACTAGATTATCCACTAAGTGAAAATTAAGCATTAAACTTGCTTAATTAACGTTAATAAAGTTTATTTAAATTAATGAGGATTAGTTTGGCGGTCTGCCAAATCCTGCCAGTTTTAGTGCCAACTAACGGAATTTAGCTCAAGTTAGCTAAATTTAGGCCAGAAATTGTGGAAAAAGTGGAGAAGGTCATAACATTTGGAGTCTTCGACCAAATAAGGAGCAGAAAGAGGCTAGATGACCATTTTTGGGCATTCTGAACTCATTATTGTAGGTTTCAAGAGCATAAAAACATTAAAAACACATCATTTTTCAAATTTTATCATAATATAAAGGCCCAAACCATGGAAGCTAGACCAAGGATATGTAGCCCATGAGGGGTGAACTCCTTCATCAAATCCCTGTATTGATGTGTTGTATGGTGATGTATTGTACTTTTATTTTTTGTTGTTCAGTCTTTCTTTTATGTTAAGTTGTTCATAAAATTAACATGAAAAACATGCATGAGACTCAATAACTTGCAAGAGAACTTGAACCCTTAAGCACATGTAAGAAATTTGTTTAAACATATGAAAGAGGAATTAGCACAACAATACTAACATACCACATTCTGATCAACTGGTAACTTTTCTCAAAATTTAATCTTCATATCAAGGTTGGGTCAGTCATCTATAGATATGTGGCAAGGGTTTGATTAGTTTAATATAGTCTCCAAACTATTATGTTTTCTAGTGTCCACTCTCTAGGTAACGAGTCTAGTCTATCTTGGTGTTGCTAGTCCAGCTTGCTCAAGTGGCATAATATACTGAATCAAACTTAGTTTTGTTAGAATATGAAGATGTAACACTAGGGTACTAAGTTGCGACCAGTCACAGATTTTCAATAAATTTTACTCATTTTTGTTTAAAAAAAGTTAATTAATTCATAGATTGTTAAAATTTCAATCCATCTTTGAAATATTTTTAAAAAATTATGTAGTTGTATGTTCATATCCCCTTTCTTGTTGAAGAAAATTTTTTAGTTGTTATTTTCTTCACTTAATTAATTTTATAACATTTATGGCATAATATTTGAATTAAGACAATAATTTGGACTATAATTATTTATTAAATTTTAGGTTTAATATTAGAGTGTTAATACTATAACATATTTGTTTGAGATAGCTTTTTTGTTGATCACATAGTTCAATATGATAATATGATAATATTTAGGGGAAGACTATTTCAATCAATTGTCTATGTTGAAACAATTGGGATTAACATTAGAGTATACTTTCTAACGTTCAAAATTTTCTATGAGAATAGAGAACTTAAGTAACGATAAGTTTAATTGATGAAATACAAAAAGTAATCTAATATAAACCTTGGATATGAAATAATTAAATAAATTAATATGATTTAAATTGTCACATTATCCTATTGTATTTATTCTAAGAATATTTTGACATGCAAGTCTATCAAAGGATCCATGAAAGGAGAGTAGGATTATAATATTCAAAATGACCTGAAAAATCACATTAAAGAAGATGAAAGAAAGAAATATAAAGACATATGATTTAGGCTTAATGACAAATAGTCCAAGGGGAATAATGTTTCTTAAATATAAAGGAGTATGATTTACGTATGATGAGAAATGGTTCAAGGGGAATAAGTTTTCTTAAACAAGATTGTTATCCTTGAAAAATAATGTGCATTATAACAAAGAGAACTAATGAACCCATGAATAAGTGTTTGAGTACTCATTAGATCTTCAAGAAAATGTAATCAATATAGAATTTATGCTAAGGTTAATAAGATAGGATAAGAACTCAATTAGACCTACAACATATCTAGGTTAAGCGTAACAAAGTATATCAGAAAAATTCATGAGTGATCCCAATACGATGTCATGATCACACCTTTAAGCTTACATTACATAGTACCTCTCCCAACATTACAAGACCCAATGTTTATGTAGTTAATTATCATTTTATAGACTTTGGATATGTTACAAGCACTCAAAGGAAGTCTTCAATTGTTTTAGAATAAGATAAAGCAACAAGAGAATTAAAATATTCCATTACAAACTAAACTCCCAAAATTAGATAAAGAGAGCAAGTTAATTCCATAAATTTAAGTGATTATTAATAATTCACATTAATTGTTGTAGAAAAATACCTACCATAAAATATCTCATTAATTAAAAAATATATTTCTATATCTCATAAATTAAATAATATATTTCTATAACACACATAAGCATAATATAATATACTTATAATATGTTTTTATAACCAACTATATAAGATAATGAACCAAAAAAAAAAAAAAAACTTCAAATATAAAAGAAAATATATTTAAATATTTTAAATATATCTTAAATATATCTTCAAAATTGTTTTTATAAAAGAAAACACTATATTATTTAACTTAATCTTATTCATATTACATATATTCTTCTTCTTCATTTTTAAACATCTTTATTTCTTATCTTCTTTCAGTTTTTAAATAAAACTCTATCATTAAGATCAATGAACTTAATTCGAAGCTATCACCTTAAAAATTAAAAGAACCGCTCAAACTTCCTTCTTCCTTATTTTATATTAAAAAACTTCATACATACATTTATTCATATAATACTATAACAATAATTATCTTTACATTTTTCTCCCAATATAAAATAAAAATAAATACACATAAATATATAATATTATATTATATTATATTATATTATATTATATTATATTATATTATTTTGTTTTCAAACATAAAATCTTTATTAAATAATTGTCTAGAAGCACAATTTACAATCCAATATGACCCAGATGTGTAAGTATGTTGTGCTTTAAACAAATAATAATTTCGTAGAGAGGCGCAAAACGTGACAAAATGTTTGCACCTATTTGAGTTTTGCACCATTTTGTCATTTTGTCTCTCGTCCTCTCTCTCTTCCCTCCAATCCTCTCACTATCTCTCTCCCTCTCTCCCCCTTCCATATTTGTGTCTCCCTCTTCCTCTCTTACCCTTTTATACCTCTCTCACTCCTCTCCCTCCCTCTCTCTTCATTCCTCCTCTTCCCTATCCTTGAGTTTATCCTCATCTCTCCCTTCTCAATCCCCCTATCTCTCCACCTCTATCACTCCATGTCTTTGTTCTTCCCTTCCATGATCTGAAATGTGTGAACTAAATATTTCTTATACAGAGATAGACTGTAGGGGATTTTACTGGTTATTTCACCTTTCAAAGAAAGGATGAAACCAGAAGCTTCTGGCCCTCTTACAAGCTCTGCCTAAAGAAATAGGAAGTAAACACTTAAACGATCTAGTAATGAAAGTATTTGTTTTCTGATTGCAAAGTATTCATTAACCAATATTATGAGTGTGCAAGCATGTTAAGGTGTTCTGCAATGGAACAAAAGTGTTTTGGAATGGAACAAATATGTTTTGATAAGTGTATAAGTCTTTTTGGGTTAAGAGGACTTATTTCAATTTACTATTTAAGGTATTAAACTCTGGAAATAAGCAGTAATAATTCACAACATATAAACAAGCATCTGATAAGGCAGTTCACCCCTCTCTTGGGCTACATCTGTCGGGTCCAAAAGCCCCCAAATGGGCTTTTCCCTTCTCTTATAATGCTCAAAAATAGTTATGCATCATGAATAAAGCCTTAATATGTTGAAATAGTTGCTTAAATAGAATCAAAGTGCTGGAAACAGTAAAAATTGACTGCAAATTCACCTCAACCAGATGAACATAGCCCAATACAGTTGTCCATTCCCAAAGCCCTAGTGGCTCCTCTAGCTAATCCGCTGATAAAACCTCTAACAGAGTGCCCTGGTGGCTTTGTAACCTATTCCAGTAGCTTCAGAATGTTCCAATACCCATAAAACAAAACAAAAAATCGTTCCCATTGGACTTTCCTAGCTCAAGTTATGGTCAAAACAAGTTTTTTTCCAAGTTTGCCCTAAACAGCTCCTCCAAATCTTGGCAAACTCCAGTTAATCCCACTAAATGTGGGGCGGCCACCATAATAGGTGGAATCCACCAATTATCCCGCTATTCATGGGTGCTTAACGATAAGGGTTGCAGGTCCATAGGACCGCACCCGTCGGCATACCGTTAGCAATCATGGAGTTTGATGCAGAATAGATAATGGTTTAAATTTATGTTATAACGGTGCATAAACATGATTTTCGCTCCACGTGACCAAGCCTTATCCACTTTGTGTTACACGTCATTGGATAGTAGCTCTTGGTTCTGAGCGTGTGGTCTCATCACTGAGGGGCTGGCCCCTTTACGGCCCCGCCATAACGCAATTTAAACTTTATATATAACTTTGCACCCAATGTGGTTAAGAACCACCGTAGAGCGACCGGTCGGGTCGTCCAGCTGCCACAGACCCGACCTGGGGTCGAATCCCGTCCGCGACAACCAATTTTGATACGACATTTCGTTGACCCTTAGGGCCACATCGCGGCCTCCGGGCTATCCACGTGGTGCCCTGCCATTGGCTGTCTGCACAAAATATTCTGCAGAATATTATGTGGAATATTCCCAGAATATTTTATGGAATATTCTTTTTTTAATAAAAAAATTTTATAAAGTCAAACTGAGTCAAACTGGCCTTTTTACCTGAAATTGAGAAAATTCAAAGTTGAATAACTTTCTCATACAACATCGATTTTCAGTGTCGTTCATGGCTACAGGATCGTCTTTTCGAGCTCTTTCCTGTCATTCTGGTTTGGACCATTTCTGAGCAACTAATTTTTTGAGCATTTTTCCATTAAGGACATGATCACCTGATCATTCCATATATATCTAGAATTAATATATATCATGATATATTAATGTATATTATAATATAACAAATTTAATATTGTATTAATCCAAAGTTATTAAATATAATAATATGAATATGAATATCAGATTAACTAATAATAATAATAATAGTCTTTTAACATTAATATTAGGGCTGATAATTATTTGTTTGGGCATGGTATTAAAAATAATTTGGGGCATAGTCTTCACCTAAATAAAATCTCTTTTTTGAGTGTTCGTAAATATATATAGGTTTATGAAGTAAATATAAAAAGAGGTTTTATTTATTTACCATGGTATTTGACCCATCGGCTTGATATATAATTAGATGTTGATTTATAATGATATTTGATATGTTTTAATATATTTATCATGCCTATTTATACCTCTTTTATATTGATTTATGTATTTACCATACCTATTTTATAAATATGGTATTTAGCCCATGGTATTAATAATAATTTGTCCCATGGTATTTAGCCTATAGACTTCACCTAAATAAAACCTCTTTTTTGAGTTCTTGTAAATATAAAGAGGTTTATGGAGTAAATATAAAAAAATTATTTATTTATTTACCATACCTTTGGTGTAAGTATAAAAAGAGGTTTTATTTATTTACCTTACCTCATGTCTATTTATATTTTTATTTATTTATCATACCTAAACCTCTTTATATTTTAAATTTGTATTATGTTTATTTTTAAATAGGGTTGACATTAGATAAAAAAAAATGTTAAATTTTAAACATTACATTTACTTTTACATATTTACGTTTTTACACAATATTTAATACATAATTATATTTTAATAATTAATCTTAGCCTATTAATAAGGTTAAAAAGTTATATATAATATAAAGAATCAAGTTATATATGATTTAAAATTCAATTTAATGTTTTGGCTGACATTGGTGAAAATTATTTTTATTATTTTTTTAGGACATGACATACTTAAGGTCATACTAGACTATAGATTGCACCTCTGGGCCCCATGAATATGGTTTCTCATAGTAAACCTTTATTTATCAAATAAGAAATTATTTTAATATTTTATTTTAAATTTAAATTAATTTATATAATTTTAAATATTTGTTAATAACAAATATAGTAATTTGTATTTAATTTTTAAATATTCATACAATTAATTAATTAATTAATTAATTAATTAATTTATATATATATATATATATATATATATATATATATATATATTTCTAAAATTTCTTTAATATTGGAAATTTTGTTTTTATGTATTTGTAATATTTAAAATAATTTTTATTATTGAAATTTTGAAAAAAATCAAGATTAAATTATATTTTATTGAAAAAATAAATTCAATAAAGTATTCAAATGTTTATGTACTAATTTAGTTTTTATTAAAAGAGTAAAACATAATAATATTAAAATGATGGAAGGTATATTTTAAAAGTGGGTTATGCTAATAGATATTTTAGTAAACCAAAGCAATATTCTTCATTATGAAAGCATGATTGCAAATGTTTTCTTAAGTGTGGAAGCATAGTTACACTAACCACTTAAAGGACCTAATAGTGTTTGGCAAAAACATAAAGTAGGATGTTGTAATGAAATAACTCATAAATATATATTTATTAATAAAATATTTGTTATATTTTTTTCTGTTGGTTTTTATTAGTAAATAAAATGCAAATTATGATAGTTAAGAAATAGTATAATGGTAAAAATTAAATTATGGATTTAGTTAATTTGTATTGTATATTGTCAACATCCAATGGAATCTGAGATGATGAAGACTTTAGGCAACGTGAGATTCAACATATATACTTTAAAAAATCATTAATGATGTTTTTCTCTATCATTTTCATCTCTTATTCAACGTCAAGTTTTGATAATGCATTGATACATACATTAAATCCATAATCAAAGGTGCATTTAAAGTGAATAAAAACATTTTGATGTTTTTCTAAAGTACCAAATTGTTTCATTATATAGTGTGTTGTACTATAGTGTGTTGTACTAGAAACATTGTCTTCATGTGTGTGCACATTATATGTCATGTGTCAAAGTCAAGCATTACAAGAACTTGTCATATGGAGTATTTGGTTGGCATGAA
The DNA here is from genome assembly GCA_034641835.2 of Pinus albicaulis. NCBI lineage: Eukaryota > Viridiplantae > Streptophyta > Pinopsida > Pinales > Pinaceae > Pinus > Pinus albicaulis. The sequence goes on along the minus strand of CM076578.1, from coordinate 617,556,918 downwards.
ATTTTATTAGTTTTGCAAATAGGTTTATTTCAATTTTTTTACATATATTTACATATTTATGGTCTATGAATAAAATTCATTATTTAGAAATGGGAAAAAGTTTCAAGTTAGATTTGATCACTTATTTCGATTGGTTGGCATGAAATTTTATTAGTTTTGCAAATAGGTTTATTTCAATTTTTTTACATATATTTACATATTTATGGTCTATGAATAAAATTCATTATTTAGAAATGGAAAAAAGTTTCAAGTTAGATTTGATCACTTATTTCGATTGTGTTTACATGGAACTCAATACTTTGGTTGATAAATTATCAAAAAAGGACTCTAAAATTTAGGAAGGTTAGATTATTCTACTTGAGTTTAGAAATTGTTTACTTGTCAACATTTTTTTCTTGGATTAGTTTACATGTATTATATGTAATAGTTTTTTTTCAATTGTAAAGGTCTATGGCATAAGCTTATATGGCTTAGAAGAATCTTACATACTTAAAATAAAACTATATTTCTTCTATTCCTTCATAATTTGATTGTCTTCTATTCATTAACTCTATAACTCTTACAATCAATCCCCTTCCAACTAAATTTATGTATTTATACATAGTCGTGCTTGTGAAATATCACGTAGCCTACCCAGAGTTCTCATTCCATTGGTAGATCATGGCTTTAACACTAGTAGGAGTATCTGAGGAAGTGTTTATGCCTATGTTGATGATGTCTTAGAGAGTGGACCATCTTCACCTATTCCAAGTGCACCTCCTGCATTTTTAAATCCTTTTTAAACTTTATGTGTTTATGTCTTGAAATTGTCTTTAATTTTTAAATCTTCTTCAATTGATATGTTTGAATTTAATGTATATATTATTATGTTTAGTTTGTTATATATGTTAAATTATGTTTATGATTTGCAAACCCTCAACAAGGCAAGGTTTAGGGTGACAATGTATCATCGATCCATTCGTGAGATGACGCCATAGTCACTATCACGCTCGAGGGTGTTAGGGAACAAAATGTATGGATTGCAAGAGAGATGGGTACACTCCTTGCTAAGTCGACTACTAGACATAGCTTGACTTTGATGTTGTAGAGCATCATTTGGTTGATCCATACCTACAAGATGGCGGGCCCATATAGAGACCTCCTGCATGCCATACATAGTATTAGGAGGTAGGATGTTAGAGGCACAAATACTTTGGAGGTAGTGAAAGTCACCACAAAAGAAATTGGTGTGCGTGGGGAGTTGTTTGACATCCCTCCGAGCCATCATGCTAGACATGTTGGTCTAATTCCACTTAGATATTTTAAGAATTTTGATGTGACTCCTTTTTTTAATGATTGATTCAATGGAGCCTGGGTCAGTTCCCCCATCATTGACCAGGTCCCCCTCTACTTTTCCTGGCATGTATATGTTGAGTTTGTTCCGCATATGACACCAACATTGGATTTTTTTTGTATGGAACTAGTAGGGGACATATCTATGATCACCCCAGAGCTTGTAGGGACATTGTGAATGCACCACCACCACTGAGATTGTTTCCACAACCTTCTTATAGTGTGGTATTACCAATGGAGATATAGGAGTCGTCACAACTTGACGTTGATACTAGGGATACCATTGTGGATAGCATGTGTACCATATAATTTTCTAGTGTCTAGGTCAAATTGTGTGGAGAGATGAGCAGACCACCATCATTTCCCCATGACCCACTAATTACATTAGTTGTTGATTCACTGCTCGAGCGTCTACCCCCTAACTAGGTTTTTTCATATGCACATATGCCTTGTGATGTCATTCGTGAGACTTGGAGGGTGTATATCGCATGTGACATAGGCCAAGTACATATATATGGAAATTTTGACTCTTATCATCAATTTATAAATTATTTATATATTAATTAGTTCATATCATATTTCATTTATATTAATAAGTTCATGATAACCTGTAGACATAGGGTTATAAGGATGAGCTTTTGAGGTCATTTGAGGGGATAGTTGATCTTCTAGAGAAACCTCTATTAATGCATGTTTCCATTGAGTCTCCTCCACCCCCACCTCCTCCTACATCTCCACCTCCACCTCTACCTCATAACACTCATATGGAGGAGAGTCACTATGTACAACCACATGGACCAGAATTTGAGGTAAAATTTTGTATTTATAATATTTCAAAAAAAAAAATTAAGTTACATCCATGCTAACTGATTCATAGACCAATTATAATTTGTCTTTTCCATTGTGTCAAACACACACATGGTAATGAATACAAGACATAAAAGATAAGCATTTGATTAACTATTATTCACAATGATATACATTTATATACAAGTCTGGTGGCCCTTGGTTTCATATTCCAAGTCATATCTTGGACTCCCTTTGACTATTCACTTTCCACACCAACCCTTAGAGGATTAGGTGTCCAACATACCCCCCTTAATCTGAAGGGGTATGTATGAGTCCACGAAGAGATCTATAATACAAAATACAATAATGCATGACAAAAATACGTTGAATGTGCTCTACGAGATGATGTCATAAGGAGGTGGTTTAAGTATGACCACCAACACATGAATGCTTAGTGCAGTTCCTAGAACTCTTCCAAATCTGGCATGAAGTTGAAGTCTTCTACTAGAAGAAGTGTTCCTAATTCTTTGAAGAGGGAGAACTTCAACCTGGAAAAGGGAGGTATGCAACCCACATGAAAAATGGAGAACCTCAACCTTAAAGGGAGGTCTCAACCTGTGGTGGTTTAAGGATGACTACCAACTCTGAAATTTTGGAAATATTCCAAAACTAGAAAGAAGATGAAGTATTATGCTAGATGAAGTGTCCCCAATTATTTGAAGAGGGAGAAGCTCAACCTCGCATATAGGGTTTAAGGTTGACAACCAACCAATGGCATGATCATGGGCATCTTTATCTCTAGCTACAACTCTGAATCCAATATGGCAGGTTGTGGCTCAGTCTCACTTGATGTGGCTTTCAAGATTTTATATGATCATCATTTCCCCCCTGTCATATACAAGGTGAGATGATGGTGAAAAATCAACTATAAGACCATTTAATATTCTAGAATAAATTCTGACATATGATTGAAACATCTTCTTGGTTGTCGATGCCCATTTCCAAGAAGTGATCCATCCAAGATGAATCTTTGTTCTTGCAAGAGGCTTATTTCTGAGTCATTTGTGTGAAGAATGAGTGGTTTTATGATAGTGAAAACATGGGTGAAGATCAAAACAATGATCTTTCATATGGACAACTTGGTCACAATGTTGGCATTTATCAATCTGTTGGAGCTATTGTGAAATATGAGCATAATCTGGGACATATGAAGGTGGAGAGTCATGTAGAATACCTACACTTTGGAACTAGATGGGCTTTGAGTAATCTGGAATATGAAAGGACACCTCCTTTTCATATCCAAGACTTTATGTGTGCTTTTTGCTCACAAGCTCTTCCAAAGGTATGATAATGGGCTTGGGAAGTGGAACCTGAACTTCTGGATATTTATGTAAAATTGCTACTGAAATGGACTCAATGGTTTGAACAAAGACAATTTCAAAATGATTACTACGATTTTGTAACTCCTCTTGTTGTAGCTAAGATTCAAGCTGCAAAAACTCAATCTATTCTTATGCATTTTGCAGAGATATTTGAATATTTGTGAGAGTGTCTTTGCTGATTTTCACTATATCATGTTCAGCAGAGTGTATTAAGGTGTTCAATAAGTTTAATACTTCACGATTCGAGCCATTTTCCAAAAAATTCAAACTAAAGAAATGAAGGGTGTCGACTTTGACCGATAATGCACCTATTTACAATGTATATAAATTGCTTAACAATATTATTAATGTGCCATTGATTTAGTAAAAAAATTAAAATATTGAATATGGAACCTCCAAAAAAAATGTCAACAATACCTTTGAGATATTGAATTCAAATTCCTCCTTCAAAAGACTGATATGTGATACCATTTAAGGTTGGTTGAAGACGCATAATTAATACATAAAGCAATCTATAATTAAAATATTTTCCAGTGGTATGATCGTGTGACTGGATCCCTGCTTTGAATGGACAGGAGTGGTTTTGTCCAAACAGAGTTGTAGAAAAGGTACATTCAAAGAAGAAATATGGGGTCGTTGATACCTGAAATTGCTAAGAAGTTGTTTATGGTAGAAGGGCTCAAGGAGGAAGCCAAAAAATCTCAGCACATGATTACAATACCTCGTCGGCTCAATAAAGAAATTGATAATTTTCTTCAAGAACAGGAAATGGAAGATATGAAAAAGAAGGTGTCAAAATTTTCTATGTAGAAACTCGAATGTTTTTTGTGTATTGTGCTACCCATTGAGTCCCGATAGAGGTTAAGAAATGACTACTAGATTTATGTGCTTCAACCATATTTCATCTTAAACCATCTTGTTAGCTTCAAAAAAATACTCATCAAACACTTCACAATCTGCTTCTAGCTTGTTCCGGTCCTTAGGTCAGAATGGTTGGTTCTTCAAAAAATGATTTAATGTAGGTTCATTCGGCCTTCCACCATTGATAAACCCTCTAACAACATCCAATATGGATTTTTCAACAAATTCTAAACCAATGTTCAATACTCATATTCGCACTTGGTTTTAAGCCAACCAAAACTTCATAAAGATGACTACTATAGGCTAGACTTTGGCAACGCATTTTATTTTTAGAGATGAAATTTTCCTTCAAAGATGGAAAGAAGTGGATGTGACTCAGGGAATTTTTCTATTGTGACACCTTCGATAACATCAATAATTCTTCTTGTCTTTCAACATATGTTGGATTTGTATATATAGTAGCACTGTTTACTACATTCAAAGAGGCTTTTCAATCTCTTTGTGATGAGCTTAATGATATTAAAGACCTATCGCTGGACGCCACATAGTTTAAGGATGCTTGTGAAGGTAACATCCCCAATTCAATTTCAAATTGACTAAGAATTTCAAGGAATTAGAGTCAGTTCTTATTGTGAATGATCTTCTTCGCACATCTCATAGCTCATAAGAAAAGGAAACATCCAACGTTATTGATGTATTTTTTTCATCCCCACTGTGTAAAATTCTATAATATAACCACAACTGGCATATCGATGCCTTAATTCACTGCCAATATAACGTTTATAACATCTCACCTGCACTAATCAAGTAACGTCTCACCTGCACTGATCAGGTAACATATCACCTACATTGATAATGTAACCTCTATAACGTCTCACCTGTATTGATGAAAAAATGCACACAAAAATTTAACTTTCACTGGCATGGATATTGCAATAGAAAAATTCATGGGTTTCTCATCTCAACATTGGCTTGCATAGGATTTAACTTATGGTTGAAGATAGGTGAAGTAGTAGGAAGAAAGGAGGTTTGCGGGGGCTCAACAAATGGTAAGAGGTTTCGAGAGGGAGCGATCCCACAACAAAGGTTAGGTCCCTGGAGTGTTGGCGGAAATTGGTTTATGGGGTCACTCCACCCACTAACTGTCATGACTACCAGACCTCTCGCATTACATATGAGCCATATATTGGGTAGAGTTGATAGCGACGCTCTCATAATTAATAATAAAAAATATTCATTTCTCCATTCAACATTCAACACATTAAAAGTATTCAATGCAACAACACCCGACTTGCAAAGAACACAACTTAAATAATGCAGAGGATTTGTTCGGGTTACGCACAAAAATATTTCACAGTTCATGACCTTTGACACCAAATATAATATATATATATATATATATATATATATGCCACGAAGAGGAGCCTTGAATGCAAGGATTTGTAACAGGCCAGGTAAAAATATATGTAAAAATATATATAAGATCACAGTGATGGGACATGTATTTCAATCCAAATGATGGGAAAAACATCCTAGAGGGTGTTCATTCAGTTTATTAAGGCAAAGGAAATTGGCAAAGGAAAAAGGAAAATGAAATGGAAAAGCATGAGGCCTTAATTGGAATTTTATTTATGAAAATAATGGAAATTAGGAGAAAAGGAAGGTGAAAGGTCACAGGTTTCATGTGAGGAGGATATTGAAGGAAAATAATGGAAAATGAATAAATTAGATGCCTCATTAATAAAAAGGATTGTGAGGATCAATGGGAATTCTTGGTCAGTTCAGTTTTGGAGTTCTCATTATTCTCTCTCTCTCTCTCATACTCTTGAGCAATTAGAGTATTCTTGGAGCACTATTGGAGAGTGTGGGATATTTGGAGATTTGGATCAAGAAAGCAAAGGAAGAGTAGGAAAGTACAGAGGAAATTGGGATCAACATCTACAGTAGGTTCTGAGTGCAGGTACCGAGTTGCATGTATGATTTCCTCACTAGTTTTGGCATGCATGGTATTGCATGTGGTTTATTTATTATGATCTATCATGGGAATGGAGTATGGTTGGGTTTGACAGTGGATTTTCCTAGCCTTTCCATTTCCTGGATAGCCATGGTGATTGTGGGTTTATTTCCATTTATTGTTTTCGAGTTGGTTCTCATGATTCCTTTAGATGTTGGGTTGAGTTATTAGTTCTTGGAAGCCTTGGTCGGACAAACACTTTGGAAGCCTGATGAACAACAGTTGGTTGAGTTACTAGTCCTGGAAGCCCTGGGTGGGTTGAGTTTGTTGAGATTGCAACAAGATTATGAGCTTAGTGGAAAGGAGTCGCCTTCACTAAGTGGGCTCGTAGGCTATTTTTGGCACAAAGTCTATTTTTAGACTATGTCTATTTTTAGACATGTCGATCATATTCTATGAGTTGCAGGATGCTATTTGTGGATGGTTGGTCAAGTTGGAAAAATAGATGGACTTCTATTTTTAGACATATTGGGGGGAATCTATTTTTAGATTGCCAGTCTAAAAATAGATATGTCGAATATTATTAGCTCTTAATAATATTTGGACTATAAACATTATCTTATTCTCTTGGAGCACTTCAGTTAAGTGCACAGATGTGGCACAGGAGCTGACAGAAGGAATTACGCTATTCCTGAGGGTTAAGTGGAGCTATTGCATGGAGACTTCAGTTAGAACTCATGTGACGGAGTTTGGTGGAGTTGATTGAGGTAGTTGGTGGAGTTGTGTTCAGTTTGACTCAGTTAGACTCAGTTGAGCTAGTTGTATCTAGTCTAACTGATTGATACACTAGTGAGAGTGGTGTGAATTAATTATTAATTAATTCACTAATTATTAAATCATAAATCAACTAAATAATACATCAGTTAACTTCAGTGCATGGACAGTTTCAGTGGAGACCAGTGAAGAGGTAGGTGAAAGAGCAGTGTGACTATCAGTTGTGACTATATTGGTGCATGAGTTTGCACCACACATTGATGGAGATGCCAATGAGGATTGCGCAGTACACACCAGGTGGATTCAAACTCAGATTGGGCCATTATTCATCTTGGATTGCGCAGTAGAGGCAGGCTAACAGGTGGAGCAGATTGGAGCATGTGTTTTGTTAGATATGAGCTTGTGTAGTGTGTAACAATTGGAGATTGTACTGAGAGCTTGTGAGGAGTTTGTAAAATGATTGTTACATGATCTCTATCATTATAATATACAGATAGTTGGGGGTTTTCAGCTTTAAGCTTTCCCATAAATACTGTGTTTATATGTGTGATTGTTTATGGTTTTGATGTGCGCATGCGATTGTTTATATTTCTGCAATTAATGATCAATAGTAGAAGAGGTTATGTATTATGCATGAAGCTCAAATAGTGTGTGATCAGGATAATCTCGGTGAATAATTTAATAGTTATTCAAATTTCTACATGGTATCAGAGCGATATTGATCATTGGAGAAATTGCAAAACATTGAAGCGGTTGAGTTTTGTGCTGGTGGAATTCGAATTTGCAGCAGTGTTTTCTTGGTGTCGAAGTCAAGATGTCTTTCAACGGATTGCGATTCGAGTATGCCCTTGAGGGCAGCTCGAATTATATTACATGGAAGGACAGGATGGAGGCGGTGTTGGATGACAATGGGTTGAAGGAGTTCATAGATGCATAAATTCCAAAGCCTACTTCTACTCATGTTGCCGTACTTAACGCATGGCAAAAGAAGACAACAAAGTGTCAAAGGATTCCATTGGAGGGCATGAAGGATCACATAGTGTCCAGCCTTCATGGTAAGGCTTCTCCATTCTTGATGTGGAAAGCCTTGACAAATTTATTCCAAAGCAAGAGCGACCAGAGGAAGTTGGCTCTCAAGGATAAACTCAGAAACATAAAGATGGAGAAAGGCGACAGTATGCCCAAGTACCTCACGAAGTTCACCCAATGCAGGGATGAGCTGGGAAGTGTGGGGGTGACTGTTGATGATGAGGACTTGGTGAGATTAGCTCTCCTTAGGCTTCCGAAGAGTTGGCACTCCTATCAGGACTCTGTCAATGGTCGGGAGAAATTGCTAGGATGGGAGCGACTTTGGTCGGATCTTGTGCAAGAGGAGATCAGGCGAAGTAACAGGGACGAATCTTCATCAAAGAACACTGATGAAGAGAATTGAACTTTGGCTGCTAAATTAAAGAAGGGGAAGAGCAAGAAAGCTTCTCATTCCGGTGCGAAAGGCATGCGAAAGGAAAGAAGCGAGGACATGTGGCTGAGGAAGTGCTTTCAACCTCCACCAACACGGACATTATGCCACAAATTGTCCCGCGAGAAGAAGAAAAATAAGCGAGCTCTTGGATACGCGGTGAAGGCAACCTCGCCGGAGCTGTTGAATTTTGCGATCGCATGCTTGGTCTCAAGTGTGATGGGATCAGTATGGTTCTTGGATAGTGGTGCGTCTTTTCACATGACGGGAGATCAAGATTTTTTTTCAGATCTGGATGAGAAAGATCTTGGAGTGCACATCGAGATGGGCGATGATGGTAGATACAGTGCGACCGGTATCGGTACCATTTCCTTTGAGAGGGAGTCTGGTAAGCCCTTCGTATTGAAGGAAGTGATGCATGTTCCAGGATTGAAGAAGAATCTTATCTCTGTGGCGATGTTAGAAGACAAGGGATATGATGTTGTCTTTAGCGAGGGAAAGGATTTCCTGCGCAGTAAGGAAACTGGTGAGACCCGAAGGATAGGGGTTCGAGTTAAGAACCTTTATCAATTGCAGGTAGATGGTTGCGCAGCAATGGCAGGCAAGGCAGAAGGAGTGGTGAGCCGGGATGATGGCGAGTTGCGGCACCGGAGATTAGGCCACCTTCACCATGGAGCTTTGAAGATACTGCAGCAGATTTCTACTGGGCTTCCTAAAGGCACTCTTGCGCAGTCAGATCAGTGCAAGGGATGTACCTTAGGAAAATTTGTGAAAGCCACCTTTCACGAGAAGGATAGTCACGCCACGACGATCCTTGAGAGAATTCACACATACGTGTGTGGACCTTTCTCAGTAGCTTCGATAGCAAAGCACAAGTACTATGTGATCTTTGTTGATGATTTTTCTCGGAAGTGCTGGATCTTCTTCATGCAGAAGAAGAGCGAGACATACTCAAAGTTCTGTGAGTTCAAGGCACTGGTTGAGAAAGAATCGGGAAGCAGGTGAAGGCTCTTAGGAGCGACAATGGTGGTGAATTCATCTCTGGCGAATTCAAGGACTTTTGCAGCGCAGAAGGAATTCGAAGAGAGCTCATAGCACCTCATAACCCACAGCAGAACGGGGTTGCTGAGCGGAAGAATAGAACGATCGTGGGTGTTGCACGGGCGATGTTGCATGATCAGGGCCTACCCATTCACTTGTGGGCGAAGGCATGCAATACTGCAGTATATGTGCAGAACCGTTGTCCTCACAGGATACTTGGCATGAGTACACCTGAGGAGGCGTTTTCTGGTAAGAAGCCCGATATTTCCCATTTGAGGATTTTTGGTTCACTGTTTACATTCATGTGACGAAGGATGCCATGAAGAAGCTGGAGCCGACCGCAGAGGTTGGGATACTTGTGGGGTACACTGATACGCCCCACAACTATCGTGTGTATTTTCCAGACAGTCGTAAGACTGTTGTGCGACGGGATATCAAATTTCAGGAGGAGAAAGCCATGAAGTGTTTGCTTGAGGAGCCACACTTGCATGCGGATGAGGAGCTATTAGTTCCTAAGGATGAGTCTCGGGGATGTGGATCAGCCCGCAGATGAGGTTCATGGAGTGGAAGAGACCACTCATGCGGTGCCAACCATCGAGAGGCGGAGCGCACTACGAAGGCGAGCGGCGGCTCAAGATACGCAGACAAGGTTGTAGGATCACCTCAATCACGGTAGCAGAGCAGAGAGGTCACCGGATCGGTACAGCGGATACATGGCTCTTGTGAGCAAGTGTATCGTGTGAGCCATCCTCTTTCAAGGAAGCTATGGAGGACCCCGCATGGGTAGATGCCATGGTGGAAGAGTATGATTCGATTGTCAGAAACAGTGCATGGGAGATTGTTCCAAGACCGGAAGGGAAATCAATGGTGGGTTCGAGATGGATCTACAAAGTGAAGCAGGTAGTTGATGGGAGTGTGGATAAGTACAAGGCAAGATTTTTTGCCTGAGGCTTCTCACAGATTGAGGGGATCTATTATGAGGAGACCTTTGCACCTGTCGCAAGGTATTCTTCCATACGGACGATTCTTGCTCTCTCAGCGCAGATGGGGTGGCACATTCATCAGATGGATGTGAAGACTGTGTTCCTCAATGGGGTGATTGAGGAGGAGGTGTACATAGAGCAGCCCGAAGGTTTCGAGATCTTCAGCAGTGAGTCGCATGTGTGCAGGCTCAAGAGAGTGATGTATGGGTTGAAACAAGCACCTCGTGCTTGGTACACACGGATAGACAGTTATTTCACCGGACTTGGATTCTCCAAGAGTGAGGCGGATCCGAACCTATACCAGATTGTGGTGGAGGGTAAGTTGCTGATAATTGTACTTTATGTAGATGATTTTATTTTGACAGGTGATGAGTTGTTGATACTCTCATGCAAGGAGGATCTTGCAAAAGAGTTTGAGATGAAGGACTTGGACCTCCTTCATTATTTCCTGGGATTGGAAATTTGGCAGCGCAGTGGTGGACTGTTTGTTTCTCAGGGTAAGTATGCCCGGGAGATACTGGAGAAGTTCAACATGCATGGTTGCAAGCCTGTTGATACTCCTCTTCCTAGTGGTTGGAGGAAGGAGGATGTTACTTCGGTGGAGGTAGTGGATGCCACTATTTATCAACAGTTGGTGGGGTCGCTTATGTATCTGGTCAATACACGACCTAACATATGCTATGATGTTAATCAACTTTCAAAAGCTATGGTTAAGCCTACTAATCTCTTTTGGAATGCGGGGAAGCATGTATTGAGATATCTCAGAGGCACATCGGGATATGGATTATGGTACAGACAGTCGATGAGGTGAAACTATGTGGCTTCACAGATGAAGATTGGGCAGGGAGCCCAACAGAAAGAAAGAGCACATCTGGAGGGATTTTTAGTATCGGGTTGACAACAGTTTCTTGGTACAACAGGAAGCAGAGATCCGTGGCACTCATTTCAGCAGAGGCCGAGTATATGGAAGCGAGTTTGGCTGCATGCGAGGCTATATGGATGAGGAAGATCCTAGTTGGGTTGTTCGGTTCACACTTGGATCCTACTGTGATTTATTATGATAATCAGAGTTGCATCAAAATCTCGGTTAATCCAGTATTTCATGATAGATCTAAACAAACTGACATCCGGTATCATCATATCAGAGATTGTGTGCAGCGGAAGATCATGTTACTTTCATACATTCCTACGGAGGATCAGGATGCTGATATCTTGACGAAGGCGCTCACCAGGAGCAAATTCGAAAACCACAGAGGCAGGATAGGGGTTGTAGATAATCCATATCTTTTTGAGAGGGAGTGTTGAGATTGCAGCAAGATGATGATCTTAGTGGAAAGGAATCGCCTTCACTAAGTGGGCCCGCAGGCTATTTTTGGTGCAAAGTCTATTTTTATACTATGTCTATTTTTAGACATATGGATCATGTTCTATGAGTTGCAGGATGCTATTTGTGGATGGTAGGTCAAGTCGGAAAAAATAGATGGACTTCTATTTTTAGACATATTGGGCGGAATCTATTTTTAGATTGCCAGTCTAAAAATAGATATGTCGAATATTATTAGCTCTTAATAATATTTGGACTCTAAACATTGTCTTATTCTCTTGGAGCACTTCAGTTAAGTGCACAGATGTGGCACAGGAGCTGACAGAAGGAATTACGCTATTCCTGAGGGTTAAGTGGGGCTATTGCATGGAGACTTCAGTTAGAACTCATGTGACAGAGTTTGGTGGAGTTGTAGAAGTAGTTGGTGGAGTTGTGTTCAGTTTAACTCAGTTAGACATAGTTGAGCTAGTTGTATCTAGTCTAACTGATTGATACACTAGTGAGAGTGGTGTGAATTAATTATTAATTAATTCACTAATTATTAACTAATTAATCAACTAAAGAATACATCAGTTAACTTCAGTGCATGGACAGTTTCAGTGGAGACCAGTGAAGAGGTAGGTGAAAGAGCAGTGTGACTATCAGTTGTGACTATACTGGTGCATGAGTTTGCACCACACATTGATGGAGATGCCAATGAGGATTACGCAGTGCATACCAGGTGGATTCGAACTCAGATTGGGCCATTATTCATCTTGGATTGCGCAGTAGAGGCAGGCTAACAGGTGGAGCAGATTGGAGCATGTGTTTTGCTAGATCTGAGCTTGTGTAGTGTGTAACAATTAGAGATTGTACTGAGAGCTTGTGAGGAGTTTGTACAATGATTGTTACATGATCTCTATCATTATAATATACAGATAGTTGGGGGTTTTCAGCTTTAAGCTTTCCCATAAATACTATGTTTATATGTGTGATTGTTTATGGTTTTGATGTGCACATGCGATTGTTTATATTTCCGCAATTAATGATCAATAGTACAAGAGGTTATGTATTATGTGTGAAGCTCAAATAGTGTGTGATCAGTATAATCTCGGTGAATAATTTAACAATTCTTCAAATTTCTAAGAGTTACTAGTCCGGGAAGCCCTGGTTGGAAAAACACTCTAGAAGCTCTGTAACAATTGGGGTTGAGTTACTAGTCCATGAAGCCCTAGTTGGAACAAAAACTCTAGAGCCCTGGAGAATCTTGGATGGATACCAATCTGTGATAGTTAGTGATGTCCAACTGTGAGGTGGAATCACTGGTTTGGGGTTGATTGATGTATTTGATAAAGTCCCATATTCATGATTGGAATATGGCATGGGGGTGGTTGCTTAAATTGATATTTGGCTCAGCCATGTCTATGGTTGGGGGGAACGTGTGTTGTCAAGATGAATCCCCTCTACGGATAGAGGCGATCTCTTTATCCCTAGAGTGGGTCTAGCAACACAAGATTATTTCTAACATAATATTTCTTAATTGATGCTTACAATGCAAATAGGAAAGAGACATAAATATTTTTTTCCAATCACTACCCTTGGATCTATTGATGGTGACCTCGATCCATGATCCTTGTAGGCCCACTTCCTGCTACTGATGGCACCCGTATTCTTGTGGATGATCTAGAGACAACATCAAACGTGATACAATATATAATAAACGTAAATACTAGCTATCTAGCAGATTAAGGAGTACCAAAATATTTTCATAATCATGCAGACAAATATAGAAAGAAAACATCAGATGTTATTATTGATAAATTACAAAAGGAGAGCTTACAACTAGGCCTTGATGTTGGAGGCATCGTTAGGTGAAAATCTGAGTCCTTCACCCAACTCAAAAGCATTCCTTCTCCTGTGAACTTAGGTGTAATGTTCCCAAATTTTCACATAGCAATTTGGAACATTAGATTTTGCTACTTTCACCAAGGAGAGGAATAAATGGGTAAGGGAGCCCATGAACAATAAAAATATGAATAATTTTCACCTTAAGAAGGAAGGGGACCACTTCAGGAGCTGAACTTTACACTTACAATTGTGAACATGGGAAAAATAGATGAGGACATAGTCAAGTTTTACTAAGTCAACATGCACTCTTGAGGAGGAAGAGATCACCTAAGCAAACCAGTTCAATGTGAACAAATATCAGCCTAAGACACACATTTAAACTAGATTGAATATCCATAGTGTGAAAAGAGGCATTGGAGGTGGATTATTTGACCAAGTCAACAGCGCAGCCACAAAAGGAGGGAAGCAAGCTAGGGCAGCACAGTTTTGAAAGAGGAAGCTTCATGAAGAAGTCACCTCAACTTTGTGTGGGGTCCGGGGTGAGGAGGCTCACCAAAGATAAAATGAAGGCATAGAATCAAAGGGGATTCATTCATATATTCAAATTTCTTGTTCTAGAGACCAATTTGCATACTTCAGCTGTTTAGTGGGAGTTATTGCACTGCTTAGTGCAAGGAATTCTTGTGCAGGAATTCCATCCTCTCTTTGGATCAACTTGCTTAAGGGATCACGAGAGAAGTATTTGAGCTTAATTTCAGTATTTGGCTTCAGGCCATTCATCTCCATTCAGGAACAACGCAGTCTCCTTCAGAAAACTGAGTCCTTGGTGCAGAGGCAGCAGCAGCAGTGTTGTATCCTTTGATTTTGTGTAAATCTTTGAGGAGGATGTGCTCATTTCCCTCCGAGAGTTCTAATAAGAGGCCTAAGGCCATTTATTTGTATTATTATAATATTTCATGTCATATTCATCCATTTATAATATAGATATGTAGTGACTGCATTATTTTTGTAGTGTTGTTGTTATTCATGCATTTTGCCGGAAACCATTTCTGGGTGTCTTGTTTATGTTGTATAAGAGGTTAAAACTCCATTTCTTTGTTGTATGATTAATATAAACTTCTGATTAGTATTATTCCATCATTTTCTATATAAACCCTCATGGGAATTACGCTTTCATTGTATTCAGAAATTTTTGTTTAGCAAAGTCATGGGAAATCAATGTTTTCTAGCCTAATCGGGATACGA
>CM076578.1:615487050-615559538 GCA_034641835.2 Pinus albicaulis | reverse complement strand
CATGCCGAGAGAAGTTCCTCAGTTGTCTCTTACCCCTGTGTCAGAGTCAAAGTCTGAGTCACAACCAGTTGAAGAAAGATCTGAAAAGCTCACTATTGCTGAAGTCATAAAAGATTCAGAGTCTAAAGATCATGTCTTTCCTATCTATGAGCCCCTAGAGCCACAATTTACCAGACATGCTCCTCCTGACCTTTCTGGTGCAGGAAAAATTCCACCAAGAGAGACGTTCCATGAAGGGAGCCACAAGGAGTGGAACATAGACAACATGTCTGCACATCAGATCAGGAAAATACTGGATCAAATGATCATTGAATATAAGTTGATGTGTGTTGAAGGAAAGAGTGAGATTGAGGCCTGTAAAACAATCATGCAATGTTTTACTGGCACACTGGCTAGATGGTGGGAACTAGAATCCTCTCCAGCGTTGATTGAAAGAATGGAGAAAGAGATTCTGAAGGATGAACAGGGTGACATCATGTTCAACCCTGATGGCACTGCACAGACCAATATGATCGGTGCTCTCACAGCATTGATCCAAGAACATTTTTGTGGTTTAGAATATGTTGCATCAGATAAACATGAGATGATATTGATGAATCTGAAGTGCAACAATATGAATCAGTATGAAGACTTCCACCGTGATTGGATACAGAGAATATTCTTGGTAAAGGATCCCAAGAATCTGTTGTGGAAGCAAGTCTATCTAGCAGCCCTGCCTTCAAAGCTAGTAGACATTTTAAAGATGGAAGAAGCCTTCCCTTTGCCAATGGAAACTTATGTGTGGGGAGACTTCTATGGTATTATAACAAAAGTTTTGATTTCTTTGTGTACCAGGTCAAAAATGCAGAAGTCTATTGACAAATTGAACAGACTTCCTGGTACTAAATCTTTTTGCAGTAAATATGGCATTACAGTGGATGATCCTCTTGTGCACAGGAGAAAGCACAAGCAACAAGCAAAGAAGGCTTACAAAAGAAGTAAGTCTACCTACAGACTAAGCTCTGCTAAGATACGAGAGCTTTGCAGACCTAAGGAGCATAAAAGATCTAAGGCTCCCAGGCGTATATCCAAATGGAGGCCTAATACCCATTATTACCAGCCCCATGATATTCGGCCTAGAGATGAACTTCTTCTCTCTTTATTCAGAATGCTTCACAATCAGATTACAATATGGATTAGGTCACCATTATCGGTGTGTCTCGGCCACTAACTGGACTTTTATGCTGCAGGAATGAGTAGTCTTTGCAGGCTTCTGTAGGATGCCCCAGACTCTGTCTCAGAGTTTTATGACTTATAACACACAAACATAAAATATAAAGACTCACTAATGGCCAGCCTGTTAGGTTCTTGCTGTCACATCCCTCTCATCTTGACTTCTCGAGTTCAACCTATGGAGAGTTTGTAATTAAATGGCTTCCGTGTCTGGCGAGATCACCAAGATGGGAACATGACAGAACCCGGGAAAATACTCGGACTCTAAACACAACACACAAGACTCAAACAACCGGTGCCTACAAATGAGCCTGACCTCTCCTTATATAGGAATGAGAGGGGGACAAACATTACTATGCACCATTCTATTATTGACACTTGGCAGAAGATCATCGTTTTCGGGTAACACCAAGAGGTGATATCCGCACGGAGATCTGTCATACCGGCAAACTAAAGTGCTAGTGGATACACTGTGGATACCTTACAAAGGCCCACGAGGAATCAAACTTTATTGATTACACATTGGATACTTTTCGGACGAAGGAAGAGTCCAAGAGAAAAGCTTCGTCACTATACACCCGTGACTAGGGATCATTATTTACATAGAGAAAACCTTTTATGAGTGGGGCTCCCGAGGACCACTTGTACTGGACTCTGTTGCAGGATTATCAAGGATTTTTATCCCCGGATATCTTAGATGATAGAACTCGTCATCCCAAGCTTTAGTATATATTCTCCGGACGATCATGGGCTTTTTGAGTACTATCTGGTGCTTGATCTTCGTCATGACTAACCACTGGTAATGCATCTGCAAGTGCATTTTTAATATAGGATTTCCTAACAATCTATGTTCTAAACTTGCAATTTCACCAACTGTTTTACAGGGATAGTGAAAACATTCACCAGCTGGTCCTGTAAGACAGTCATCACAAAATAATCTGTGATATGATTCATAAAAGTTAGGATCCATACAATAAGGGCTAAGACCATAATGGTGCCACCAGTTGGTTAGCCATGGAATTTGTGATTCTTTTTCATTAATCCATGTAGGGGCAAATTTCAACTTAGTGTAGTGGGTTTCTTCTGGTCCATCTTTATTAAGTAAATCCCACCACAGTCTCTCATAACCTGCAAAATTGTAAACAGTGTCAGGAAATAAAAGCTTTGGATCATCATGCGGCCATGAAATAAACTTGCCATGAATATAAGGGCCGATCTTTCTGACTCTGTTGATTACAAATGATTTATAATACTCTTTAGATCTGTCACTGCCTCCAGTACTAATGACATACAGATCCCAAAAATATTCTGAAAGTGACCTCTCAGCTTCATGTGAAGCTGCCATGCTATGTGAATACATTTTTTTATGTATCCACCGATTTCCCTTCGGGTACACTTTCCTTCCTGGGACCAAGTGCTGCAAATCTGTGTGATTCTGCAAATTACCATCGAGCACTTGGGTGTTTCGGAGGATCCAAGTTGGCCTCCACTTTTCAGCATATACAGGCCATGGTTCATCATCTGCAATATATCTGAGTTCTTCTCTTTTGTAGGCCTGATTCCATTCGGTCAGAATGACCATGCAATGAAGCTGCACTTTTTCTTCGGAGTCATTCTCATGTTCTTGATGCTGGATGTATTCCCTGCTTAAGAAATCTGGAATACAATTGTCAGAACCTCTGATGTGTTCGACTTTAAAACTGAAATATGCAAAGAGAGCTTGCCATCATGCAAACTTTGCATCTTCTGGGTTCTTAATTTCCTTGGTCAGCACTTTCTCCAGTGCCTTGGCATCTATTCTAAGCAGGAAATTCTTATTAGCCAAATGTACAGAAAACTTCTTCATACAATACCAAGCTGCTTTTACCTCTTTTTCTATGGGAGCATAATTTTTCTCGGCTTTGCTCCAAACTCCAGAGACAAACAGAACAACTTGTTCTTTTTCTTTCGGATCGTCTTCTGTTGGCTTTTGCTTCAGCACACCTCCCCAACCAATGTTACTGGCATCTGTTTCAACAATCTTATAAAAGTTATCATCAACAACATATAATATAGGCATATTTCTTACCTTAGACTTGATTTCTTTGACTGCTTGGGTGTGCTTATCAGTCCAAGGTTTAGGGTTCTTTCTCAATCTCTGGTTTAACAGAGATCTGTCAATGGCACAGTCAGGATAGAAATTGCTCACATAATTGAGGCAACCCAAAAACCTCTGCAACTGGGTTTTATCCATGATGACATTTGGGAACTTATCTGCAAACTCCAGTGCATGTTTTTGCAGAGCAATCTGGCCATTTTCTATTTCATGTCCTAAGAACTTAATCTTAGTTTTGCACAATTCTAGTTTCTTCTTACTTAGGACAAGACCGTTCCTTTTGACCAACTTCATAAAGATTTTCAGATGTCTGAAGTGGTCATTCAAATTCTTTGAAAATATCAGCAGATCATCTATGTAAGCAAGCAACCATTCTGCATAAGGCTTAAAAATAGAATCCATTACCTTTTGGAATTTGGATGGTGCATGCTTCAATCCAAAAGGCATCACGTTCCATTCATAATGTCCATGAGGGACACTGAATGCAGTCTTCCATCTGTCACCTTCTGCAATGGCAACCCGCTAGAAGCCAGATTTTAAATCAAACTTGGAAAACACCTTAGCTCCTGAAATTCTTCTTATCAAATCTCCTTTGTGAGGGATTGGATAAGTGTCATCTGCTAACACGTTGTTCAGAGGCTTATAATTAATCACTAATCTTGGAACTCCTCTGACTTGTTCACTTCTCTTATTTGCATAGAATCCATAGCAGTTCCATGGGCTACTGGATTCTCTGATCAACTTCTTTTGTAGAAGCTGTTCAATTTCTGTTTGACAATGCTGCCTGTCATGGACAGACATAGGGATGCTTCTTGACTTACAAGGCTTTCCAGTATATCCTTCCTTGTAAGGTAACTCAATGCTATGCTGCTTTCTATGCCAAAAGGCATTCGGTTCTTCAGAGCAGCATGTTTCCTCAAA
The DNA here is from genome assembly GCA_034641835.2 of Pinus albicaulis. Classification (NCBI taxonomy): domain Eukaryota; kingdom Viridiplantae; phylum Streptophyta; class Pinopsida; order Pinales; family Pinaceae; genus Pinus; species Pinus albicaulis. The sequence continues at coordinate 615,555,310 of CM076578.1, read as the reverse complement.
TTCCTTTTGAATTTCAACAATCTTCTTTTGAACTTATGGAGAGCTCAATTGCTCCTCAAATCTAATGGTCTCTTTGTGATCTTTGAGCTCAACCAGACTTTTCTCAACTGCTTGAAGTTTCTTTTCCTTTTCTTTCATTATTTGCACCATGGGTGAGAATTTGTTTCTGGACACATATGGCAATTCAAATCTTTTGCCAGAAACAGTAATAAAGATTCCTACAGATCCATCAGGAAATCTGAAAGACCCATGTGGCTCTACTGCTGCTAAAAATACATTACCCAAAATACAATCAACAGGAATGTCTGAGACTGCTAAGGATAATTTCACACATTTGGAATCAAAACAGACAGTGGCTGTAGAAACTTCAAACTTCAATTGCTTCATTCCTAATCCCTGAACTTCTCTTTCTGCTGTAGTCCAATATTTAGAAGGGATTATATGCTTAGATATAAGGTTAAGATCTGAACCAGAATCAATTAAAGCAATAACCTTGTAAATTTGACCAACAACACAAAGATTTACCAGAATATGGTGCTGCTGATACTGAACTGTAAGGACTTGCATGTCTCCGATATCACTGAAGCCTGAGGAAACAAATTTACCTGACATAGTTTGGACTTCAGTATGTGGCTGAGTGTGCTGAATATAATTTGTCGGCTGTTGCGACAAAACTGCTGTCAATGATGTCGGCTGCTGTGCATTCTGGGCTTTTAAGACAGCAAGTTCATTTTTGATGTTGCGTACTTCAGTTTTCAGGTCATGTATCTCCTTGCTCACCTCCCCCAAAGTGAGGCCACGAGCTTTGCTATGTTGTTGGAGATACGTCTTTGTATTGCGTTCATAAGAAGCTTCGACAAAATTGGGCTTCTTAGAGGAACTGGAAGAATGGGAAGAACCGGGAAGATTCTTCATGTAGGCAGAAAGGAGAGCATTTTTCAAATCTCCTTCGTCCATGGCACGAATTTGAGCAAAAAATTTTAGATCATCATCATTTTGGGCCATGAGGACATGAGGTGGATCTTCCACGGCTGAGGAATAAGATGACTCAGAATCAGACTCAGAGGAATCACATTTACAGGCATCTGGGTCTGAGCATTGGCAATACATATTGACTTGCTCTTAAGAAGATGAAGAAGAGTAGTCATCAGAGGAAGAACTATCAGCAATGGCATGTTGTTGTATAGACAGACGACGTCCTGGATAGGATGGACAGTCAAAAATCCTATGAGAAGTGGATTTACAATAGGCACAGGCGTCGGGATCTTGCTTGACAGTGGTTTGTGAAGTAGAAGGCTGTTTATTTTTGGCATACTTTGCAGACTTTTTACCTAGACCTCTTTAACTTGATTCCTTGACAACTTCCTTTTCTTTTCCTTTTGCACATGCCTTAAAGGCAACTTCTCTGATTTGAGAGGGACCTTCTTTTCTCATTTCAAAAGCAGTTAGAATACCATGTAGTTGAACAACAGTAAGAGTTCGCAGATCTTTCCTTTCTTCAATAGCAGATAATTTTGACTCAAATTTTGAAGTCAAAGATCTTAAGACTTTTTCAACCAGAGTAGTATCGGTTATGGTTTCACCCAAACTTCTCATACGATTTACAATATCATCTAGACATAAAAAGAATTTAGCAATACTCTCATCACTATGCATCCTTAAATTTTCATATTCAATTCTGAGAGTTTGGAGTTTGGCACTTTTTACCTTTGTATCTCCTTCATAGCTTAGAAAGATTTTGTCCCATATTTCTTTTGCTGAATTTAGCTGCATCACTTTAACAAATTCTGATTCAGATAGGCTTCATAATAAAACATTGACTGCTTTGGCATTGATTTCATATTTCTTCCTTTCCGCTGCATCAGTAGGAATAGTTGCCGGATACTGATAACCTTCTTCCACGATTGCCCATACTTCTGCACCAAGACTTTGAAAATATGCTTTTGTTAGTATCTTCCAGAATAACAAATTACTTCCATTGAATAAAGGTGGCCTTAGAGAAAGTATTCCTTCCTGACTTCTCATTGTGACGGATCTCCTTCAAGCGATCAAGCTTCTACAAAAGGACCTGCTTTGATTCCAATTGTTGGGAAAAATACTGAGAGGGGGAGGGGGGTGAATCAGTATTTAGGGCATACTCAAAACTTTAAACTTTTTCTTCCTTTAAAACCCATACGCTACTTTCCTGAAACCAACTCGCGTATACACACGGATATCCTTCATAAAACTCGCGTATATACAGAGATCTTATTATGCATTTAATTCTTTACTTAGATCTATGCATCATTTATTCACGAGATGTTTAGTTAGCAGTAAGAATGTGCAGTAATAACAGAATAAACCATCACACATAAGCAACACACATGAACACCAGGATTTAAGGTGGAAACCCAAGTTGGGAGAAAACCACCCCTGCCGTCGTCTATGTCTTCAATATTTTATTATAAAGAAAACATCTTACAACCATGTACTGGCACAGACTCATACCAGCACGCAGGCACCCACCTGCAGAAGGCTACAACCTTCTCTCGTTTACCAGACTCTCCTGGAAGGAAGCTACAACCCCCTCCTCTCGTTTCCCAGCCTCTCCTAGAAGGGAGCTACAACCCCCTGCTCTCGTTTACCAGCCTCTCCTAGAAGGGAGCTACAACCCCCTGCTCTCGTTTACCAGCCTCTCCTGGAAGGGAGCCACTACCCCCTACTCTCGTTTACCAACTACCACTGGAAGGGAGCTACAACCCCCTCACTGAAGGCTTCGACCCTCAGCACCACCATGGACCACGTTTCATCAATTTTCGAACTGGATCCAACAGCTTCTATACAACACATCTTGTAGGCCACTTTTCATCATATTTTCAGACTGGCCCCACTCCACACATTTAAGCTCAACATTCATTAAACTGAAACGTACAACCCCATCAATTCATTCATTGAATCATCAACCAATCAACCAACAACTTGATCTTAAATTAAACATAATCAGCAGCATATTCATCATTCAAACAACCCAGTTCTGTATGAATACATCATTGACAGATAACAGCAAAACAGATCAGGCATTTCATTCCACTTACTTCAGCAAACCCTAGATTCCATACGCGCTTTTACTTCACTGAACCTGCGTATGTACGCGCTTTCATGCAGACCAACACGCGTATACTTCTGTGCATTCTTCAGAAAACCCTATCTGCCCATACACGCTTTTCCTTAAGCAGACTCGCGTATACACGCGCTTTTACTGAAGCGAACCTGCATATACATCTGTAACTTTTCAAGACTATGCAGCTCTTCAGATCAGATAAACAACTCAGATTTCATCCTTCACTTCAGAAAGTATTTCGCCTCATCTCAGATCTAAACATTCCATAAACAGATCTAGGAAATACATATACATTTCAGATCTAGAGATCCCTCTTCATCATTTTCTTCATAGGTGCATCATAGATTCAGATCTATCAATCAAGAACAGAGTTCATCCATCCAGATATACTTCAGAGTGAAGTATTCATTAAAACCCCGACACTTCCACATGCACTATTATTCTTTACTCCTTATATAGGTTTAGCCTTTATCAATACCATAAGCCAAAACCACACCACTTTCGATGGTATTCCTGGACGAGATCAAATAGATAATCCAGCGCTCAATACAATGGGTCAATACCATGGTAAATTCCCCTGGTTATATAAATTTAGAGCGCAATAGGGCATACGCGACTTGGCACGTACTTTTCCGCGTAGATACTCGACTTAGCCTTAACAAACCCGCGTATGCCTTGTGACATACCATATTCATCATTTCTCTGACAGTTACTGGAATTATTTCTTCTGTTACTTCTGAGCTGATCTGTAGAGACATCATCCTTCCTTATTTAAGACACAGTTGCTTATCATAGGCAACTCATCAAGCAGTTTTCATCAAGGACAACTTCATTAGGCAGGTTCCATCAAAGTCAACACATTATATCACATTGCCAACAATCTCCCCCTTAATTCATTAAGAGGTTTCTATCAAGGACAACTTCATCAAGTATGTTTCCATCAAGTAATATACGTTTCTATCAAGAACAACTTCATCAAATAGGTTTCCATCAAGGACAACACATTGCATCATATCGCCAACAGTATTATTTCATCAAGTAGGTTGCCATCAAGGACAACACATGCCAACAGTCCAATAACTCAGGAATTCCTCAATGATTTCCGCCTCAGTAAGACAAGATTCTTGCTACCTCAAGTCTTCACTATGTCTCACAAGATCTCCTGCAGGTCTCGACTCTTCACATGTGCTTTGTTATTCTTCACAGACATAAATTCTTCTTTCAACTCAGCTGCTCCGAGTTCTTCTCTCAACAAGGCAATCTTCTTTTGCCTCAACCTCATCTGTAATGGTTTCCATTTCACATTCTTCCTCATGAGCCAACCAACTCTCTGGCTTTCTTCTATCCTTCGTTTCAATCTGTTGAACTCTTCCGTGATCTCAGCTAATTCTTTCTGCCATTCTTCATCTGTGAGTCTCTTCCTCATGCCAACTGCTTTGGCATCTTCCGTCATTCTTCTGCTGTGGCCTCTCTCAGAACCTCTGTAATCTCTGTAGTCTCTGTTATGGCTCTCAGTAGCCATTTTCTCCTCTAGGAGTTCTTCACTTACAAGATGCACTAAGCCTCTGCAACAACAAGCTCTTTTGCTACAAATTACCTCACCAAGCTTCTCTCCTGAGCTCCGGCTTTTGGAAAGTACTGGTCCCCTCTCTGTAGGAACCTTCTGAGCACTCTCTTCTGCTCTCTAGGCTTCACTCTACAACTTATCTCAAGAACACCTCTTTTCTTCTGTCATCCAACCTCAGTTGGGAATCTTCCAGGTTCTGCCACACTCTTTCTGCACTCAGAATCCCTCGGGATTCTTCTATCACTGCTCTCAAAGCTGTGATCTACTTCTGCTGAGATGTCTTCAATTGTTTGCACTCTGATTTCTGCAAACAATCCTCCAACCAGAGTTAAAAACTGCTCATCTTCTCTTGGGAACACCACAATTTTCCTCCTTATCCAGCCTTCAGCTGAATACCAGGCTCACTACCTTCACTATCAAACTCTGTCTTCAATTTTCCGCAACCATAATTCTGCAATTACAAATTCAATCAGATTAAAGTTAATTACCTGCAAGATCATGATCCTGTCCTCCACTCATTCTGCAAATCCTGTTCACTATGATTCTGTGTACTTTGCTGCCTGATCTTCCTTCTTCAAATCTGTAGTCTTCAAAACTCTTGTCCTCCAATTGGACTCTGCAATTATGCAATCACCTTCTATAGGCTGCAATCTCATCAGTTTCCACAAGTCTGGTTTCCTTGCATTCATCAAACTTGGAATTTTCAAAAAGAGCTACCCTTGAAGCTCTGATACCACTTGATGGTGGGGTCATCCACAGTCCCGTTTTTCTCACCTTTTTAGCAAAGCTGTGTGTACAAATGCATTCAAATTTTCATACCCAATCATCTTCTTGATCTTGGCAACCTCACAACCTTCCTTTATTCTATGCTGGCAAATTCAACACTTAAATATGAGAGTGTTAATATCTCAAATCTCTGAGATTTGAAATATTAATTCCAAGCCCTTATGTTATGCGCTCAACTCCTCTGTGCTTATAAAGTTCCACCAATTCATAATCCCCATATATTTCATAGGGCGCTGACTTCACAATCGTAATTATATGGCCTACCCCTTAATATTTAAATCTTGTACGAATAACCTTTGCGATGTTTCAACCCATAATAATACAATGCCTATAATCGCAACAACTCGATATACAATGCTCGGCGCTTTCCCTTCATATGTGTACAACATTCGGGCCACTCAATGATTTCATTAATGACGGTCACCTTTCTTCACTTTCAGCAGAACTTTGTCAACCAGTCTTACGCATTCACACCTTAATTAAATCTCAACTTGGATTAAGCCCGCAAACCTCAACACATACGTATGCATGGGCCCCAACGCTGACAAGCCTTCCATATCCGACGGCGGAGAGCACGTCGCCCTGCTCCATTCGATCCGACGAATATCGCTCGGGTAACTTGCACGAACAATAACGCACGATGGCGCGCAGTGGAAGCGGTTTTCCAAATTCGCTCGAGGCCACGTGTTGCCCAGCGTATGGAATCGCTCCCAATCTCTTGAATACCACTCACCTTGTAAAGGTGGTGCGATCAAAACCACCGGTTCAGCTCTAAACCACGTTCACTGTTCCTCCTTCGTGGTTCCACTTCTTACCTTCTGGGTTCCGTCCTGAGTTCAACACCAGATACTCCGCTTTCGCTCTTCTGCCTGTTCACGTTATTTCGCCTTCGCCTTTTAACCACGATTCATTTTAATCCACACCCGGTCGCCAAATGCCAGTCAGCTCCCTTTGAGCAGTATGAAAGCCCCATGCGTGGCTTAAAGCCACAGCTCCGTTGATGGCATACACTCACAACTATATCACTCCACTGTCGACCAGTTTGAGATGCACTGTCGACAGCATTAACATCGGTTTCTCTAACTATATACAAAGAAAGATTAATCTGAAATTGCAGAGTACATAATTACACATTATCATACACTCTCTTTTTTGAATACACAGGTAGACTCTTAGCTAGATTTATAGAGTCCTGCTCCTACAAGAAATTAAGGCAATTCACGCGGAATTTCACCAATAAATGCACAACTACACTGAGATAATTTCCTCATACGATTCGACCAAGAATACATAAAATCACATATGGAACTTATAAACAATTCTTCATAAACATATATATATATATATACATACAGGCGATAAATCTCAAAAGTAAATTCTTACAATTTCTTGGCAGGCCAAATATTCATTTTAGTGGCCATTATCCTCCTACTCTGTTGCTGAAGAGGTTCTATAACTCTCCCTCTCTCTCTCTCCTTTTATCTAACCTCTTCAAGATTACATTTATACCACAAGGATGACCTGAATCGATTCAGGTCTCCAAACATTTCAGCAACTCTTAGCATTCCCAATTCCTAAAATCAGACTCAATAACTGAACTGACCCTAACTAACTCTTCGTATTCCTATCTTAACAAATTTCTCATGTTCTCAAAATTACTTGAGAACAATTACAATTCCCTACCAACTTTATTCAAACTATTAATATTTACAAGAATATTTAAGAACATGGGACCCCCTATGTCTTCTTATGTACAAAGTAACTTTTTAGCCTAATGCCCCTGCATCAGAGGGTGACCTAACCTAAGAGGATCATTACCTTAAATATATGGGGAGGAAGGCTATTCTTTGCATAGATTATAGGAGGTTCCTTGACCCATTTCCATAAAATATAGAATTTATGTAAGGAAGTGGAATATTGCTTTAAGATGAATTCTAAGGAAGTAGTCTTTACCAAATGTTTCTCCTTTTTCACTCTTGATTTTTTAATTGATCCCCATTCTATGCCTAGCTTTATCCCTACAAATCACTACATTAATTATCATAGTAAACCCTATAAGGGCCCAAGAAGATAGGGGTAAGCTCTATCCTTAAGAAAACTACCTAATACTATCCATAATCATTTAAAACATTAGTCAATGAAGATAATTTGGGAAAAGTGACTCGAAACATGGGACTAGACCATGAATATTCTAGTCCACATACTCTTAGGAGGATATCAATGCTAAAACTAACACAAAAGAAAGTTAAACATGAGATTAGTGGTAGCAACCAAGTCTCTATTATTTGGCCCCTTAAAACTTGCATGTCCTCAAGGAAGGGTAAATAATTTTAGTCATCTCAATCAATATTAGGGTGTTGGCTTCCTCCAAAAAAAAATTAGCACTAAAGGATATCCTTAAGTTACTAAAACTTGACATTATATTGGTTTAGGAAACCATGTTTAATGGTGAAAGATCCAAAATTATTCTCTCCCCCCTTTTGAAAATTGTGTAGTTTGTAGCTTTCTATTTGAAGGATAAATCAAAGGAAATCATAACTAGATAGAATTGTTCTTTCTAGCTACTCATGTTTATTACAAGTGTCTTGACAAAATAATGTTCTTTGGAATTAGGAAAGTCTATATCTCTATGTGTGATTTATGGGCCTTTCAATGAGGATGGAATATTGGGATGCTTTCTTTGCTCAAGATTTTATGAAAGGGTAATACATTATTCTGAGGTTAATCTTAATTTTGTCACCCATAAATATGAAATATGGGGATAAGTGGCTCAAATAAGTTTCCCCGCAAAGTATTTTCTGTGTAACACTAAAGATTTAAGTGTTGGAAAGTGTAACTAGGTTCACTCTTCATAATGCCTAAGTAATTATGAATTTATGTAATAAATAAGACAAATATAATAAAGTGTATTTTTTAATACTTGCCTCATGGGTTTCATGAGCAAGTAAGTTTTATTATAGGTCAAAGAATTCTTCTTAATGTCTTTAGGGGTTTGTCATCTTGTCATAAATGCATAATTTAGAGTTATGTTATGAAGTGTTGTTACACTTGTAAATACAATTATTGATGTAATTTGTATGCTCCAATACCTTGTCAAAAGTGCTCCTTGAAGTCGGCTCAAATGAGTTGGATACACTCCTTGTCAATTCGGGCCAAAAACATATGTACAAGTCGGCTCACCCATAGATTTTCATGTCATCCTAGAAGAGGGAAACAATTCATATATAAAGGAGGGACCACGGCCTCATTTTGCAACCAACAGTTCAAACATGTCTGAGATTACAGTGCGAATTTTATTTTTCAATTTGTGCGAAGAAAAACATGTGTCTAGCGAAGAAAGGAAGACTTCATTATATCTTTGTTTTGGGTATAATATAGTACTTAAGCAGAAAATGGTATTTATACGGTACTGAAGTAGTACATCAAGGAAGGTTGTAATACGTGCTAAGGGGACTAAGATCAATGCGGAGGAGAGGTAGTGCTAGCCTCCGCCATTGATATCACACGCTTTCATATATTCGGTGACATACACAACAAAACAAGAAGGTCATCATAGTATGGAGAAAAAGGTATTACAAATAAGAAAGAGATTATATATAGGGAATCAATGGTATAGGAACATAGGTCAAGGAAGAATCTCTTGAAGGCTAGAAAGGAGCACATCATTTCGGGTTACTAGAATAGGGAATGAGTTTCCCTAAAGTTGGTGCAGTACGGTGAAGAAAAAAATATCAGCGTAAGGAGCCTAGAAATGGAAGTGACAAGATCTTGGAGGCATACTGGTGTCAAGGGTCAGTGTCATGGTCATGGTACTCATCAATTGAAGATATATAAGAAGAATTACTTTCGGGTTTTCCTCTCCAAGAGGGAGAGGTTTTGGCCCTGGCTTGAAGAACCTAAATTCTGTGTCTCTTATGTTTTGATAATTGACTTGAAGAAATATATAATAAGATAACGAAGATAAGATCTAAGTAAAATATGCACAACAAGTTCACAAGTAATTATCATGAAATAGAAATTGAATTAAACGCCCTAGATGATGAAGACAAGTAAGGGAAGTTTAGCAAGAAGACACAAGGATAAAAAAATTCAAGGAAATCAACAAGGATTAGTTTTCTAGAAGGCATCAAAGTAAAGGCCAAATATCTACAAATCTAAGAAGATCTTCATTCATTCAAAAGAGGCAGTTTGCAGAATTTGGAAAGCGATCTCAAGAAGATCAAGGACCTTTCTTAGAGGATCTATACATCAAGATCTAGTCAACATCATTAAGGACACAATATATAATCCATCACCATCAACAACTATTTGGTGTTGAAATCAAATCAACATTGTTGGAATCATCATCAAGCCATCCTTGATCATCATCATCATCAAGGATTCAAGATGATCTAGCTCTCTTCACATCTCTTGAAGAAGCCAATCTAAGAGGAAGCTCCTCATACTATCTACGTCATCATCAACAAGGAAGTTGGTAGAAGAACAAAAGCATCTACTCAATTAAGTATCTTTATGAATTCATATGAATCTATAAAAATGTTTTTTTGCAAAGAAATCAACAAACTCGTTAGGGTTTCAAACTTTATTGCATGGAAGAAAACGACAGATCTAAATCTTATTGAGAATGAATTCATGAACTATATCAAAGGGTCGGTAACTAAAAGAATATACTCAAGTTAATTCCAAATACATGAAGGGAGACATAAGAGACCATAGAATTATTATAAAATCCATAAATGACTCTCTCATCCCCTATGTATCAAAACTAGAATCTTCAAAGGAAATATATGACAAATTGGTGGAGTTGTTCTCAATGAGTACTGTAGAAGAAGTAATATCTCTCAGACAATAACTATAAAAGTTGAAGATGTCAAGAGAGGAAATAATAAATTAATATTTTATGAATATTTCCAAAATGCGAGATCGACTGTAGGAATTGGGAGAAGCAATGTTTGATAGAGAAGTGACGAAAGTGGTGTTGAATGCTCTACAAGAGGGATGGGGAAACTTCACTTCAAGTATATGTGGGAATAAAGAAGCAACGTCATTCCAATATCTATGGTCTCTATGTAATATAGAAGATATGAGGTTAAAAGATAAAGTTGTTATAGGATCAAATGAAGAGAATCAAGCCTATGTTGCCATGTTAAGGAGAAAGGGAATTTTTGGTAAGTTTGGTCCTCATAAGAAAAGAGGAAACATGGATAAGATAAAATGTTATGAATATAATGAACTTGGGCACTATAAAAAGGATTTTCCTAGATTTAATAAGGACAAGAGGAAAAAGGAAGAAGCTCATGTCGCTAGAGAAATAAAAGAACCAAATTCAAAGAAACCTAAGAAAGACGAAGTAGAATATCTATATTATGATTGAGATCATCTTTCTCTTTAAAATCTATCTGTCGGCTGTAAAATAGTATGTTAGGAAGAAATGTAGATGCATCTCTTTAGAAATGGAATCATGATGGAAGCATTGAAGAAGGAGCACTCGTCGTAGGAGGATGTTTGTAACACATACGTGACAACTATGTTATGAGATAAGTGGCTCTTAGGATCCTCACTGATAACAAAATTTATAGAAGGCAGTCATCAAGATCAAGGGTCATCATTCAATAACCAATAAGTGTAAGTTTTAACCCCGCACATAAATTATTTGCAAAAAAATCTTAAAAACATAAAATAAACAATAGCGAGAGTATAAAACATAAAACAAATATACATAGAGATTTTCCCCTGGATCCCAAATCGAGACTACCAGCTTGATTTTTTCATTATATTCCTTTTAGTGTTAAAACACATATATACATGCCAAAGCATTCATAAACCCCAATCCATTAACCCTGGATTAGAACATAGTCGTAGATCCCTTGACCGTATCTACAAAATACCAAGGGCCAAAAACCATCATGCCCCAAAACCATGTGCAAACCCATGCACAAAACCATGGGTGGGTCTGCCCACCGAAAAATAAGGTCCAATTTTTTTTTCTCAGGTCGTTATCACCCCCCCTGTGACCCCCCTTCTGCACTCGGTGCAACGTACAGGGGGGACTCCCCCCCCCCCACGTGACACCCCCATGATTGCGACTAGTCATGGAAAGAATATAACACGTACCCAACAATAAGGAAACGGATGATGACAATTTCTAATGGAATCCTCTTTGGATTCACCAATTAGAAAGAAAGAAAATTTTTTCATCAAACTTCTAACTTACTGAATTTTGGGATTAAGATATGATGACATATTGATGAAGCAGGTCAAGGAATGAAACTCTTCATTCTAAGGAAACCTGCTGCAGGATGACTCAAAAGGAAAAGAATGAGGTACATGTATATATATATAGATATATGTGTGTTGACACTCGATGCTATGAAGTCATGTCATGTGGTTGTAAGTAGTATACTTCTATCTTTATAAGTGTGATCAAATTAGAAAGCAGAAACTCTTTCGATGCATAGGTTTCCAAAAGGCATGATCTACAATGGATGAAATCAACATAATATGTCCTCATATGGAATATGAAGTGATTGTACATTATCAAGGAACTACACAGTGGAAGTTCTTGGGAATGGAATAAATTTGTATGGAGAAAGAAAAAGGAAGAGATTGTGAGAAGTACAACCATGGAAAGAAGCAGTCAACATCCTAGGAAGCCAAGAAGACTTGACTAGAAAATATCCTCAGAAGATATGTAGAATTTGATAGAAGTTTGGAAAAGTTGGAGACCCTTAAAAATACATATCTTTAGTAAATGTGTCAATCTGTAAACAAAGGATGCCGATGCCTACAAGAATAGGTCATGGTGAAAGATCATAACTAAGGTAAATTTTGATTTAAAATGTTCATATTTATAATTAATTAATATATGATGAGCTTATGCAGGGTTGCCAAAGGGAAGTATATGTCTTCCACAGGTTGAAAACCATATGGCAGGATGAAAGATCCTTGGAAGAAGTATGGTTTGAAGGAAATAAGCATGGCATGAAGCTAGACCAGATGAGAAGATTGATGAACCATTTTATGATAGAATACACGACTCTTGAATGAAAGTGATGGATGATATGTGCCCTATTAAGAGATCCTAAAGATGAAGACTCCTCAACAACAAATAAATTCATGACATCGAAGGAGCTCTTCATGAGAAACTGGGTATTTTCTTCATTGTTTCTACAAGTCCCTGATTAAGAGGGAGCCTAGTAATAAATTTATTACTTGGAAGAAACTCGATATTTCCTAAGCCAAGAGGGAGCTTAGGTACATTCCTTGTATAGGAATGAGTACATTACTTCATGGAATATGTCCTCCCTAATTAAGAGGGAGAGATAGAAACATCATTCAAGTATTCACCTAGAAGACAGAATGCAAAATTGGGTAATCATCTGGCATCCAGTACTCTTTTGGGGATGTATTAGGGCATCCACGAAAAAAATAGTTGTAAAAGGAAGGATATTATTTGTGTACTGGGAATCCAACAGTAAGAATAGTCGTGATGGACATATCCTATATGAACTCGGGTGGGATATGATCCAGGAGAGACAATGATGAGGGTGTCTACTCATCATTGGTCTCGGCAACCTTATAGCTCATGGTCTCATGGATAGATGGAGATGTTAGTCAATGCCTTGCACTGTGACAATGTTGGTTGATATGGTGCTATGTAGATGGGATTATCAATCATATTCGTCTTATGAGATTCTTCAGATTGAGAGTGATCATGTACCATTATGAATTCCTCCCTAGTTAAGAGGGAGTGTTGGAAAGTGTAACTATGTTTGGTCTTCATAATGACTAAGTAATTATGAATTTATGTAATAAATAAGACAACGATAATAAATGTATTTTGTGATACTTGCCTCATGGGTTTCATGAGAAAGGAATTTTTATTATAGGTCAAAGACTTCTTCTTGATGTCTTTAGGGGTTTTTCATCTGGTTATATATTTATAATTTAGTCATGTATATGAAGTGTTGTTACACTTGTAAAGACAATTATTGATGTAATTTGTATGCTCCAAGACCTTGTTAAAAGTGCTCCTTAAAGTCAGCTCGAATTAGTTGGATACACTCCTTGTCAAGTCGGCCCACAAATAGATGTACAAATCGGCTCACCCACAGATTTTCAAGTCGACCTAGAAGAGAGAAACGGTCCTTATATAAAGAAGGGACTGCGGCCTCATTTGGCAACCAACAATTCAGACATGTCTGAGATTACAATGTGATTTTTAGTCTGTGTTTTATGCGAATAAGAGGAGGTGTCCAACGAAGAAAGGAATACTTCATTATATCTTTGTTTTGGGTATAATACACCTTGCGTCTTAGAGCTAGGCCGAGGGTTGCCACAACAAAGAGAAGGGTCTCTTATAGTGCAGAAAGTGGTGTTTATATAGTACTAAAGTAGTGCATCAAGGAAGGTTGTAAGAAGTGCTAAGGGGATTGAGATCAATGGGAAGGAGAGGCAGTGCTAGCCCCCGCCATTGATCTCACACTCTGGCATATATTCAATGACATACACAACAACAACAAGAATTTCATAATAGTATGGAGAAAAATGTATTACAAATAAGAAAGATATTTCTATCTAGGGCATCAATGGTACATGAAGATATGCCAAGGAAGAATCTCTTGAAGGTTGGAAAGGAGCACATCATTTTGGGATGCTAGAATAGGGACCGAGTTTCACTAGTGTTGGTGCAATACGGTGAAAAAAAAGGAGGTCATCATAAGGAGCCTAGAAATAGTAGTGACAAGGTATTGGAGGCATACTGGTGTCAAGGGTCGGTGTCATGGTTACAATACTCATCACATTTTCTTATTCCCCTTGCTTGGACTGTTTCAGGGCCTAGTCAAATTGTTCCCAAAATTTTTCCATCGTCGGACCTACTAGATGAATTTTTCCACCAGGGTTTGAAGCAGTAGTTGTTTTTTTTTTGCTATTATTGAGGGACCATTGGTTGAGAGGAAGTTTCTTGTTGAGTGGAATACCTAATGTCTTTCAAAGAAGCTTGTTTTTGTAGGGGAAGTTGTAATAAATCTATAGGTAGAGGAGCCAACCTTGCGTTTCTGAAAGCGAAATTTTGTTCTCGCTCCTTCACTCATGGTGTCTCATCTACACAACCCAAGATTGTACTATAAGAGGAGGCTTAAACAAACAAATCATGAAATTTATGCTCCTCGTGCAGATATTTTCTAATGTCAGAAGCTATGGCAACCTATTATGCTACTCCATTAAGGTCATAAGGCCTAGTTAGGACAGTGGCCAAGCTCAATTCCTCAATATGTCGCAACTCTTTCTTAGCATGTCCATAATTGGCTAGAGAGAAAATACTAAGAGATAGAGGGAACTTAGGCTAAACCTTCTTGTTGGAATCTTTCAACGCTTTGGTAATTCCATGGCCTACTATCTGGTAAGCCACTTCCCTGTATAGAAGTTTATCTGGAATATAAAGGGGTAGAACATGGGGTTTTGCATAGCTGCACAAGAATTTGATATATATAAATGACACTTCGCCAAACCAATTCTCGACCTTCTTGAGGTTTTCCATAGATTCCAGGGACATTCTGGGAGGTTTGGTTCCAAATATGATTTCATAGATAGGGATAATGACCTTTTAGAAAATTTGATAAAAATAGCCAAAATAATTGGAATCCAAAATTATACTTTGATAAATATGGATTGGTGAGGGGTCAGAAAGAGTCCACTTCCATCTCATAGATGGTAAATCAAGAGAAAAACACAAACAATCCATGATGTAATCTGACATATAGAATGGGGGTATTTTATTCTTAGACACATTGTGGGAGGTACGGAAAGCCAAAATGTGCTTGGCTAGGTTGTTGGATAATATAGTGACCTAGTAAAAAATGTAACCCTTAGAAGCCCCATTAATTAAGGAAACCCAACTATTAGGAAATTTAGACACATTAGGATAGGCATGCAATATGCAAAGCATGGAAACAATTTAACTAAAATGAGAGGCAAGTGAGTCTATTGAGTACTTACCCTCCTCCTCTTTTTTGTGTTTATTTGATTCCTTCCTCCATTCTCTTATAGAATCAACTGGATCTTCATGCTTCTTTATGAAGTCCTCTGCATAATTTTTGTTGTAAATACATTGTGGGTCTAGAAAATGATACATTTCTTGAAGGTCCTTTACTATGAATGAGCTGATTATGGTGCCTTTCTAAAATTATGTTTAATAATATTCACAATTTCAATAACCCATATGATCATATTGGTATATGGCAGAATTCGAGGCCTCGCTCCAATTCTATGTAAGAAAAAAATTGCCACGTCGTGAGGGGTTGTCTATGAAGTTGACGTGTCATCATCAACCACAATTGTCTTCACTGTCACTCAGGGCTCTTCATCCTCAAAATTTTTGTAAATATTTAACCATGAGGAATGCCCTAAATCTCTCGTGCAGAGTATATCTGCGAATAACCTTGCACCTGGTAGATTTTCATCTATTGTTTCTTTAAATGGACTAGAGGAATGTTGAATGTGTGCCTTCTTCTTTGCCTTAGATCTCTTCATTTCTTCTTGGTGACAGTAATCAAAGCTTGTATGTAAAAATCACAGAGATATTAACGGAGCAGAGCTATTATGGAAAACAATAGAACAAAATAGCAAAGTAACAATTTAAACTTGTTAAATAATCTAATTTCTAACCATAAATTTGCCAGCGTAGACTATCAATTAAAGCTTTAAGTTGATTGGATAGGGAGGAGGAGGTAGACCATTTGAAATATTCCACATCACAACCTGGTAGTAGAAATCTCGTAAGGAATTGTAATTGATATTTACTAAAGTTTTCAGGGTTCCGGGTATCTGGCCTATAGAGGTACATAAGTGGAGTGGAAGCTCGGAGGGGAAAATCCTGTAAGGAATTGTAATAAAGCTCTAGGTAAGTATGACGTGGAATGAGTGAAATATTAGAGAGGAGTACCCAAAAGCCCAGATTCCCATAAGTTTTATTAATTAGGAGCTGAAAAATGCTACAGGATTCTGGGTAGGCGAGGCTTAAAATGAAGAGGAGCCACATGTCATAAACAAGGCGAAAGCACAAAATAATTGGGAATATGGGCCATGTTTGTATTAGGATGATGTGGGAACCAAATATCCGAATTCCAGTAAGTTTTTGGAATTGAATTAAATCAGAACCACGGGGTTCTAGGGAACCTAAGTAACTTAAAAGGATTTGTGTTTTTTCATTTGTTTTAAGACTTATGTCGAGGTTGTGGTGGTTCTCTTCAATGTTAAAAAAAAATACTTAAGGCCATAAATTTTTATTAAATATCAAATTAAAAACATAGATCAAAACAAAGGGTCCCCATTATTATTACGAATAAAAATCAATTGGGGGGGGGGGGGGTTGTTTGCTACAACAACAGTCTTGGTCAAGTTCTTGATTCAAGTTTCAATGTTTAGCTTTATCCTCATGTCAATGATGATTCTGGAAAGTCTCAAGCAATTCTAGGCAGTGGTTTGGAGGTTGGTCTGGAATTGTGGCTCAGAACTTGGGACCACACCTTATGAACTGGGCAAGTTGGGTCACAACTGCATGGAGGAAGTGTTGTGCTTGTGGTTGGAGCCTATAACCATACCCATGCCTTTTCATGCATGCAATTGGGAGTTTAGGTTAGTGTAAAGAGCCCCATATTAGGGTTTGGTCACCTGGGGTGGTCCTTTGGTGCCTGAGTGTCGTGTAAACTTGAGGAATGTTGTAAGTTGTCAGTTTCTAGGCGCCAATGCCTTAACTGGAGCTTGGAGGTTGGGTCATGTCATAGTAACTCTTCGTCTCATATTTACCCTCATAAGCTAATGAAATTGGGTAAATGTGGGAGGAGGTGGTTATAGAGTGGTATTAAAGCGAGGTTGCAACACTAGAGCTCGTGGTAGATGTGATTTTTATGCATGCATGTTAGTTGTTTATGTCCTTGTTAGTTAGATTCAAGATGATCTAGCTCTCTTCACATCTCTTGAAGAAGCCAATCAAAGAGGAATCTCCTATTGCTATCTACATCATCATTAACAAGGAAGTTGGTAGAAGAATAAAATAATCTACTCAAGTAAGTATCTTTATGAATTCATCTGAATCTATCAAAATGTCTTTTTGAAAAGAAAGCAACAAACTGGTTGGGGTTTCAAACTTTCTTGCATGGAAGAAAAGGAAATATCTAAATCTTATTGAGAATGAAGTCATGGACTATATCAAAGGGTCGGTAAATAAAATAATATACTCAAGCTCATGCCAAATACATGAAGGGAGTCATAAGAGACCATAGAATTCTTCTAAAATCCATAAAGGACTCTCCCATCCCATATGTATCAAAACTAGAATATTCAAAGGATATATATGACTAATTGGTGGAGTTGTTCTCAATAATTACTATAGAGGAAGTAATATTACTCAGATAATAACTATACAAGTTGAAGATGTCAATAGAGGAAGTAATAACTTAATATTTTATGAATATTTCCAAAATGCGAGATCAACTGTAGGAATTGGGAGAAGCAATGTTTGATAGAGAAGTGACTACAATGGTGTTGAATGCTCTACAAGAGGGATGGTGAAACCTCACTTCAAGCGTATATGGGAATACATAAGCAACACCATTCCAAGATCTATGGCCTCTATGTAAGATAGTAAATACGAGGTTAAAAGTTAAAGTTGATATATGATCAAATGAAGAGAATCAAGCCTATGTTGCCACGTTAAGGAGAAAGGGAAATTTTGGTAAGTTTGGTCCTCAGAAGAAAAGAAGAAACATGGATAAGATAAAAAATTATGAATATAATGAACTTGGGAACTATAAAAAGGATTGTCCAAATATAATAAGGACAAGATTAAAAAGGAAGAAGCCCATGTCACTGGAGAAATAGAAGAACCAAATTCAAAGAAACCTAAAAAAGACGAAGTAAAAGATCTATATAATGATTGAGATCATATTTCTCTTTAAGAGGTATCTGTCGGTTGTAAAATAGTAAGTTAGGAAGCATTGTAGATGCATTTCTTTAGAGTTGACATCATGATGGAAGCATTGAAGAAGGAGCACTCGTCGTAGGAGGATGTGTGTAACACATATGTGACAACTATGTTATGAGATAAGTGGCTCCTGGGAACCTCACTTATAATTTTTTTTATAGAAGGCAGTCATCAAGATCAAGGGTCATCATTCACTAACCAATGAGGTAACATGTGCTAAAATTTTATATTTGAATCCTCTTTGGATTCAACAATTAGAAAGAAAGCAAAAAGTTTCATCAAGATTCTAACTTACTGAATTCTGGGATTAGGATATGAAGACATATTGATGAAGCAGGTCAAGGGAATGGAACTCTTCATTCTAAGGAAACCTGTTGCAGGATGAATCAAAAGGAAAAGAATGAGGTACATGTATATATATGTTGACACTGGGTGCTATGAAGTCATGTCTTGTGGTTGCAGGTAGTATACTTCTATATTTAGAAGTGTGATCAAATTAGAAAGAAGAAACTCTTTCGATGCATAGGTTTCCAGAAGGCATGATCTACACTAGATGAAATCAACATAATATGTCCTCATATGTAATATGAGGTGATTGTACATTATAAAGGAAATGCACAGTGTAATTTCTTGGGAATGAAATAAAATTGTGTGGAGAAAGAAAAAGGAAGAGATCGTGAGAAGTACAACCATGGAAAGAAGCAGTCAACATCCAAGGAATCCAAGAATACTTGACTAGAAAATATCCTGGGAATATATGTAGACTCTAATAGAAGTCTGGAAAATATGGAGACCCTTGACAATACATATCTTTAGGAGATGTGTCAATTTGTAAAAAAAGGATGCCAATGCCTACAAGAAGATGTCAAGGTGAAAGATCATCACTAAGGTAACTTTTGATTTAAAAAGTTCATATTTATAATTAATTAATATATGATGAGATTATGCAAGGTTTCCAAAGGGAAGTATATGTCTTCCACAGGTTGACAACCATATGGCAGGACAAAATATCCTTGGAAGAAGTATGGTTCGAAGGAAAGCAGCATGGCATGAAGCTAGACCAGATGAGAATATTGATGAATCACTTTCTGATAGAAGACATGAATCTTGAATGAAAGTGATGGATGATATGTGCCCTATAAAAATATCCCAAAGATGAAGACTCCTCAACAAGAAATAAATTCATGACATCAAAAGATCTCTTCATGAGCAACTGGGTATTTTCTTCATTGTTGCTACAGGTCCCTAATTAAGAGGGAGCTTGGCAATAAGTTTCTTACTTGGAAGAAACTCGGTAATTCCCAAGCCAAGAGGGAGCTTAGGTACATTATTTTGTGGAATATATCCTCCCTAATTGAGAGGGAGAGATAGACACATCATTTGGGTCTTCACCTTGAAGACAAAATGCGAGATTGGGTAATCATCTGGAATTCGATACTCTTTTGGGGATGCATTAGGGCATCCACGGAAAGAGTAGTCATGAAAAGACATATATTCTTTGAGGATTGGGAATCCAACAGATGGACATATCCTATATGAACCCGAGTGGGATATGATCCAAGAGAGACAATGATGAGGGTGTCTACTCATCATTGACCTCGCCAACCTTATAGCTCATGGTATCATGGAGAGATGGAGATGTTATTCAATGCCTTGCACTATGACAATGTTGGTTGATATGATGCTATACAGATGGGATTATCAATCAGATTCTTCTTATGAGATTCTTCATATTGAGAGTGATCATGTACCATTATGAATTCCTCCCTAGTTAAGAGGGAGTGTTGGAAAGTGTAACTAGTTTCGGTCTTCATAATGACTAAGTAATTATGAATTTATGTAATGAATAAGACAACGATAATAAAATGTATTTTGTAATAATTGCCTCATGGGTTTCATGAGCAAGGAAGTTTTATTATAGGTCAAAGACTTCTTCTTGATGTCTATAGGGGTTTCTCATCTTGTTATATATGTATAATTTAGAGTCATGTATATGAAGTGTTATTACACTTGTAAAGAGAATTATTGTTGTAATTTGTATGCTCCAAGACCTTGTCAAAAGTGCTCCTTAAATTCGGCTCAAATGAGTTGGATACACTCCTTGTCAAGTCAGCCCACAAACATATGTACAAGTCAGCTCACCCACAGATTTTCATGTCGGCCTAAAAGAGTGAAACAATCCCTATATAAAGGAGGGACTGCGACCTCATTTGGAAACCAACCGTTCATAAATGTTTGAGATTATAGTGTGGGTTTTAGTCTCTATTTTGTACAAAGAAGAAGAGGTGTCAAACAAAGAAAGGGAAACTTCATTATATCTTTGTTTTGGGTATAATACACCTCACATCTTTTAGCTAGGCCGAGGGCTACCACAAAAAAGATAAGGGTCTCCTATATAGTGCAAAAGTGGTGTTTATATAGTACTGAAGCAATGCATCAAGAAAGGTTGTAAGAAGTGTTAAGGGGATTGAGATGAATGTGAAGGGGAGGCAGTGCTAGACTCCGCCATTGATATCACACCCTGGCATATATTCAGAGACATACACAAGAAGAAGAAGAAGTACATCATAGTATGAAGAAAAAGGCATTCCAAATAAGAAAGAGATTTCTATGTAGGGCATCAATGGTACATGAAGATATGCCAAGGAAGAATCTCTTGAAGGCTGGAAAGTAGCACATCGTTTCGACATGCTAGAATGGGGACTGAGTTTCCCTAGTGTTGGTGCAGAAAAAGGAGATCAACATAAGGAGCCTAGAAAGAGCAGTGATAAGGTCTTTGAGGCATCCTAGTGCCAAGGGTCGATGTCATGATCGTGGTACTCCTCACATTTCCTTGTTCCCCTTGATTGGACTATTTTAGGGCCTAGTCAAATTGTTCCCAAACTTTTTCCATCATCAGACCTACTAGATGAATTTTTCCACCAGGGTTTGAAGCAGTAGTTGTTTTTTTTTGCTATTACTAAGGGACCACTGGTTGAGAGGAAGGTTCTTGTTGAGTGGAAGACCTAATGTCTTTCAAAGAAGCTTGTTTTTGTAGGGGAAGTTGTAATAATTCTATAGGTAGAGGAGCCAACCTTGCGTTTCTAAAATCGAAAACTTGTTCTCGCTCCTTCATTCACAATGTCTCATCTACACAACCCAATATTGTACTATAATAGGAGGATTAAACAAAAAAATCATGAAATTTATGCTCCTCATGCAGATATTTTCTAATTTCAGAAGCTATGGTAACCTATTTTGCTACTCCATTAGGGTCATAACGTCTAGTTAGGATGGAGGCCAAATTCAATACCTCAATAGGTCACAACTTTTTCTCAGCATGTTTATAATTAGCTAGATATAAGATACTAAGAGATAGAGGGGACTTAGGCCAAACCTTCTTGTTGGAGTCTTTAAACGCTTTGGTAATTCCATGACCTACTGTCTCGTAAGCCACTTCCCTGTATAGAAGTTTATCAAGAATATAAAGGGGTAGGACATGGGGTTTTGCATAACTACGCAAGAATCTGATATATATAAATGACTCTTCACCAAACCAATTCTTGATCTTATTGATGTTTTCCATAGATTCCAGGGACATTCTGGGAGGTTTGGTTCCAAATATTATTTCATAGATAGGGATAATAACCCTGTGAAAAATATGATAAAAATATCCAAAATAATTGGAATCCCAAAGTATACTTTGGTAATGGATTGGAGGGGTCAGAAAGAGTCCACTTCTCATAGATGGTAAATCAAGAGAGAAACACAAACAAACCATGATGTAAGCTGACATATAGAATGGGGGTATTTTATTCTTAGATACATTGTGGGAGGTACGGAAAGCCAAAATGTGCTTGGCTAGGTTATTGGATAATACAGTGACGCAGTAAAAAATGTAACCCTTAGAAGCCCCATTAATTAAGGACCCAAATATCAGGAAATTTAGACGCATTAGGATAGGCATGTAATCGACAAATCATGGCAACAATTTACTAAAAGGAGAGGCAAGTGAGTCTATTAAGTACTTACCATCCTCCTCTTTTTCATGTTTATTTGATTCCTTCCTCCATTCTCTTATAGAATCAACTAGATCTCCATGCTTCTTTATGAAGTCCTCCACATAATTTTTGTTATAAATGAATTGTGGGTCTGGAAAATGATACATTTCTTGAAGGTCCTTTGTGGTGAATGATCCAATTATGGTGCCTTTCTGAGTGTGAAACTTCCGTTCAATAATATTCACAATTTCAACAACCCATATGACCATATTTATATATGGAAAAATTCGAGGTCTTGCTCCAATTCTATGTAAGAACAAAATTGCCACATCGTGAGGGGTTGTCTATGAAGTTGACGTGTCATCATCAACCACAATTGTCTTCACTGTCACTCGGGGCTCTTCATCCTCAAAACATTTGTAAATATTTTCCCATGAGGAATGCCCTAAATATTTGGTGCAGACTATATCTGAGAATAACCTTGCACCTGGTAGCTTTTCGTCTATTTTTTCTTTAAATGGACTAGATGAATGTTGAACGGGTGCCTTTTTCTTTGACTTAGATCTCTTCATTTCTTCTTGGTGAGACTAATAAAATATTTTATGTAAAAAGCACAAAGATATTAACGGAGCAGAGCTATTATGGAAAACAATAGAACAAAATAGTAAAATAACGATTTAAACTTGTTAAATAAACTAATTTCTAACCATAAATGTGCCATCGTAGACTATCAATTAAATATTTAAGTTGATTGAACAAGGAGGAGGAGGGAGACCATGTGAAATATGCCACATCACAACCTAGTAGTATAAATCTCATAAGGAATTGTAATTGATATTTACTAAATTTTTCGGGGTTCTGGGCTATGGAGGAACATAAGTGGAGTGGAAGCTTGAAGGGGAATATCTCGTAAGGAATTTTAATAACGCTCTAGGGAAATATGACGTGGAATGAGTAAAATATGAGAGAGGAGTACCCAAAAGCCCAGATTCCCATAAGTTTTATTAATTAGGAGATGAAAAACGCTACTGGATTCTGGGTAGGCAGGGCTTAAAACGAAGAGGAGCCACACGTCATAAACAAGGCAAAAACACAAAATAATTGGAAATATGGGCCATGTTTATATTAGGATGACATGGGACCCAGATACTCGAATGCCCGTAAGTTTTTGGAATTGAATTAAATCAGAACTACGGGGTTCTGAGGTTCCGTGGTTCTAGGGAACCTAAGTATCTTAAAAGGATTTTCGCTTTTTCATTTGTCAAAGACTTATGTCGAGGTTGTGGTGGTTCTCTTCAATGCATGTTTTAACATTAAAAAACATACTTAAGGCCCTAAATGTTTATTAAATATCAAATTAAAAACATAGATAAAAAAGGGTCCCCATTATTATTATGAATAAAAATTAAGGCAGGGAGCGAGGGGGGGGGGGGTGGTTGTTGTTTGCTACAACAACAGTCTTGGTCAAGTTCTTGATTCTTGATTTAATTTTTAGCTTTATCCTCATGTCAAAAATTATTTTGGAAAGTCTCAAGTAGTTCTAGGCAGTGGTTTGGAGGTTGGTCTGGAATTGTGGCTCAGAACTTGGGGACCACACCTTATGAACTGGGCAAGTTGGGTCACAACTGCATGGAGGAAGTGTTGTGCATGCGGTTGGAGGCCTATAACCAAACCCATGCCTTGTCATGAATGTAATTGGGAGTTTAGGTGTGTGTAAAGAGCCCCATATCAGGGTTTGGTCACCTGGGGTGTTCCTTTGGTGTCTGAGTGTCCTGTAAACTTGAGGGATGTCGTAAGTTGTCAATTTCTAGGCCCCAATTCCTTAACTGGAGCTTGGAGGTTGGGTCATGTCATAGTAAATCTTTGTCCCATATTTACCCTCGCAAGATAATGAAATTGGGTAAATGTGGGAGGAGGTGGTTATAGAGTGGTATCAAGGCGAGGTTGCAACATTAGAACTCGGGGTAGATGTGATTGTTATGCATGCATGTTAGTTTTTGATGTGCTTGTTAGTTAGATTCAAGATGATCTATCTCTCTTCACATCTCTTGAAGAATCCAATCTAAGAGGAAGCTCATAATGCTATCTACATCATCATCAATAAGGAAGTTGGTAGAAGAATAAAATAATCTACTCAAGTAAGTATCTTTATGACTTCATCTAAATCTATCAAAATGTATTTTTGCAAAGAAAGCAAAAAAATGGTTGGGGTTTCAAACTTTCTTGTATGGAAGAAAAGGACAGATCTAAATCTTAATGAGAATGAAGTCATGGACTATATCAAAGGGTCGGTAACTAAAAGAATATACTCAAGCTCATGCAAAATACACGAAGGGAGACATAAGAGACTAGAGAATTGTTATAAAATCCATAAACAACTCCCTCATCCCCTATGTATCAAAACTAGAATCTTTAAAGGAAATATATGACAAATTGGTGGAGTTGTTATCAATGAGTACTGCATAGGAATTAATATCTCTGAGATAATAACTATACAAGTTGAATATGTCAAGAGAGGAAGTAATAACTTAATATTTTATGAATATTTCCAAAATGCGAGATCAACTACAAGAATTGGGAAAAGCAATGTTTGATAGAGAAGTGACTACAATGGTGTTGAATGCTCTACAAGAGGGATGGGGAAACTTCACTTCAATTATATATGGTAATAAAGAAGCAACACCATTCCAAGTTCTATTGTCTCTATGTAAGATAGAAGGGACGAGGTTAAAAGCCAAAGTTGATATAGGATTGTTACAGGTTAATTTGGGCATCACTCCCGAAACTTAGATCAGTATAAATAGGGTCTATAATACTCTAAATCAGTTGCTACTTGCCTTAAACAATTCATTCCATTATTGGTTTTTATCCATGAAAGTTTCACTGCTTGAAGTCTAGTTGAAATGCTCCATTGAGCCATCAACACACCCCTAGAATACAGTAAGTGCTTTGCATATCACTTACTCCCATGCAATATAGTGTTGCAGAGCATGTAGGCCCACTTAATAGTGCATTGGTAGAATGGGAGAGAATTTTTCAAAGGATTCTAGGAATCTTCCCACTTTCTAGTGATTTCTAGAAGTTTTTCCAGTTATCATACTATCTGATAACTTCAAATATGAACACCATAGAGCCATTAAATCAATTATCCTCCTATCCCATTGCATAAGAAAACTTCCTCATCCATTTATGGAAAATCCATTCATTAACCAATTAATGCCAAACTACCTTCATTTCTTATAAATTGAGCACTAATCATAGTGCACAAGGGAGCAAGAGTTTGAATTTGTAGAGTTATGCTGGTAAGATTACAAATCTTTGAGGTATTGTTTGCATGTAATGTTATTATGTTAGAGTGATGTTGTTGATGTGATGAGGATAGGACTGAAGCTGGAGTGAGTTGACATCGAATCGATCCAACTAGTTGTAACTTCTCCTTCTACTTTATAATAAAGAGATTTGTTCCTTTCCTAATACATTTGTCCATGATTTTATATGTGTATTTTCAAATGAAACCGATTCAATTTGATTAAGATGAATAGATCATATGATTTTATGTCATTTTCTGTCTTCTATTAGCCATTGCAAGTATCAATTAAGCAAGTTCAGTTCGATTAAGAGCAACGAAAGTGACAAAAGGGAGAAGATGAATAGCAAAATATCACAAGTAGATTTTCTTCTCCTATCTGTTTATATTAAGGAAAAGGTCAAGTGTCTTTCATATGTTGTTCTAAGTGCATCCACCACACTTAGGGAAACTTATCTATCCATAGGTTTGATTTCCGTAAAACAAGGATAAAATGAAGAGAATCAAGCCTATGTTGCCATGTTAAGGAGAAAGGGAAGTTTTGGTAAGTTTGGTCCTCATAAGAAAAGAAGAAACATGGATAAGATAATTTTTTTTGAATATAATGAACTTGGGAACTATAAAAATGATTGTCCCAAATCTAATAAGGAAAAGAGGAAAAAGGAAGAAGCCCATGTCGTTAGAGAAATAGAAGAACCAAATTCAAAGAAACCTAAGAAAGATGAAGTAAAAGATCTATATTGTGATTGAGATCATCTTTCTCTTTAAGAGGTATCTGTTGGTTGTAAAATAGTATGTTAGGAAGCATTGTACATGCATATATTTAGAATTGGCATCATGATGGAAGCATTGAAGAAGGAGCACTTGTCATAGGAGGAAAGAATGAGATACATGTATATATATATATATATATATATATATATATATATATATATATATATATATATATATATATATATATATATATATATATATGTGTGCTTGAATCTTATGAAGTCATGTCAGGTGGTTGCAGGTAGTATACTTCTATCTCTAGAAGTGTGATCAAATTAGAAAGCAAAAAATCTTTTGATGCATATATTGCCAAAATGAATCATCTACATTGGATGAAATCAACATAATATATCGTCATATGGAATATGAGGTGATTGTACATTATCAAGGAACTGCACAATGGAAGTTTTTGGGAATGAAATAAAATTGTGTGGAGAAAGAAAAAAGAAGAGATCGTGAGAAGTACAACCATGGAAAGAAGCAGTCAACATCCAAGGAAGCCAAAAAGACTTGACTAGAAAATATCCTGGGAAGATATGTAGACTCTGATAGAAGTCTGGAAAATATGGAGACCCTTGACAATACATATCTTTAGGAGATGTGTTAATCTGTAAACAAAGGATGTTGATGCCTACAAGAAGATGTAATGGTGAAAGATCATCACTAAGGTAACTTTTGATTTAAAAAGTACATATTTATAACTAATTAATATATGATGAGCTTATGTAGGGTTTCCAAAGGGAAGTATATGTCTTCCACGGGTTGAAAACCATATGGCAGGACAAAATATCCTTGGAAGAAGTATGGTTTGAAGGAAAGCAACATGGCATGAAGCTAGACCAGATGATAAAATTGATTAATCACTTTCTGATAGAAGACATGAATCTTGAATGAAAGTGATGGATGATATGTGCCCTATAAAGAGATCCCAAAGATGAAGACTCCTCAACAACAAATAAATTCATGACATCGAAGGAGCTCTTCATGAACAATTGGGTATTTTCATCATTGTTGCTACAGGTCCCTAATTAAGAGGGAGCCTGGTAATAAGTTTCTTACTTGGAAGAAACTTGGTAATTCCTAAGCCAAGAGGGAGCTTAGGTACATTCCTCATATAGGAATGAGTACATCCCTTTGTGGAATATGTCCTCCCTAATTGGGAGGGAGAGATAGACACATCATTTAGGTCTTCACTTGGAAGACAAAATGCGGGATTGGGTAATCATCTGGCATCCAATACTCGTTTGGGGATGTATTAGGGCATCCACGGAAAGAGTAGTCGTGAAAGGATGAATATTCTTTGAGGACTGAGAATCCAATAGTAATAATAGTCCCAATGGACATATCCTATATGAACTTGGGTGGGATATGATCCAAGAGAGATAATGATGCGGGTGTCTTCTCATCATTAGTCTCACCAACCTTATAGCTCATGGTTTTGTGGAGAGATGGAGATGTTAGTCAATGCCTTGCACTGTGACAATTTTTGTTGATATGATGCTATATAGATGGGATTATCAATCATATTCTTCTTATGAGATTCTTCAGATTGAAAGTGATCATGTACCATTATGAATTCCTCCCTAGTTAAGAGGGAGTGTTGGAAAGTGCAACTAGGTTTGGTCTTCATAATGACTAAGTGATTATGAATTTATGTAATAAATAAGACAAAGATAATAAAATGTATTTTGTAATACTTGCCTAATGGGTTTCATTAGCAAGGAAGTTTTATTATAGGTCAAAGACTTCTTCTTGATGTATTTAGGGGTTTTTCATCTTGTCATATATGTATAATTTAGATTCATGTATAAGAATTGTTGTTACACTTGTAAATACAATTATTGATGTAATTTGTATGCTCCAAGACCTTGTCAAAAGTGCTCCTTAAAGTTGGCTCAAATGAGTTGGATACACTCCTTGTCAATTCGGCCCACAAATAGATGTACAAGTCGACTCACCCACAAATTTCCATGTCAGCCTAGAAGAGAGAAACAATCGCTATATAAAGGAGGGACTGCGGCCTCATTGGCAACAAACAATTCAAACATGTTTGAGATTACAGTGCGGGTTTTAGTTTGTGTTTTGTGCGAAGAAGAGGAGGTGTCCAACAAAGAAAGGAAGACTTAATTATATCTTTGTTTTGGGTATAATACACCTCACATCTTTTAGCTAGGCCGAGGGCTACCGCAACAAAGATAAGGGTCTCCAACACAGTGCAGAAAGTGGTGTTTATACACTACTGAAGCAACACATCAAGGAAGGTTGTAAGAAGTGCTAAGGGGACTGAGATCAATGCGAAGGAGAGGGAGTGCTAGCCTCCACCATTGATATCACACTCTGGCATATATTCAGTGACATACACAATAACAAGAAGAAGTTCATCATAGTATGGAGAAAAAGGTATTACAAATAAGAAAAAGATTTCTATCTAGCGCATCAATGGTACAGGAAGATATGTCGAGGAAGAATATCTTGAAGGTTGGAAAGGAGCACATCATTTTGGGCTGCTAAAAAGGGACCGAGTTTCCTTAGTGTTGGTGCAATACGGTGCATAAAAAGGAGATTGGCATAAGGAGCCTAGAAAGAGCAGTGACAAGGTCTTGGAGGCATACTGGTGTCAAGGGTCGGTGTCATGGTCATGGTACTCATCAATCGAAGATATATAAGAAGAATTACTTTCATGTTTTCCTCTTCAAGAGGGAGAGGTTTTGGCCCTAGCTTGAAGAGCGTAAATTTTGTGTCTCTTGTGTTTTTATAGTTGACTTAATGAAATAATAATAAGCTAATGAAGATAAGATCTAAGTAAAAGAATCATAACAAGTTCACAAGTAATTATCATGAAAGAGAAATTGAATTAAACACCCTAATCTCTCAACATTAAGGTTGTGTGATATTGAACCAATCAAATTGATTCCAACCTAGAGGAGCCTTAGAATAGGATATTATGTTATCAACAAAATGCTCAACACATATTTAGTTTCTAAGTAATGGCTCTCTGTAAAATCCCCTGGTTGATTTTCCATGTAAATTAGATAAGACCAAGGTCACACGACATATATTACAAGCTTAATGTTGGGAAAAAAATAGTGATGGGTATCATTTGTGATTAATTAATGGCTATGGAAATTGGCAAAGGCATTGGAAAATTCAAAGTCACAATAATTGGCATTTTATTTATGAAATAAAGGAAAATAGGAGAAAAGGAACGTGAAGAGAAACAAATTTGCATGAGAGGGAAATTGAAGGGAAAATGAAGGAAAATGAAGAAAATAGAGGCCTCAATGATAAAAAGGCTTCTGAAGATTAGTTCACAACATTTTGTTAGTTTAGCTTTGTAACTCTCTTCTATTCTCTCATTCTCTCAAACTCTTGCACACTTAGAGAAATCTTGGAGCATTCTTGAAGCACTTTAACATTCATTGGATTTGGAGAAGAAGGCAAAGAAAAACAGGAAAGTGCAAGGGAATAGGTAGATCAACAACTACAGTTGGATTGCTTGGCAGGTAATAGGTTTCATGTGTGATTTCCTTGATAATTCATGGATGCATGATATATGCATGTCTTTTTCTGGTTATGTGTTGTCATTGGCATTGAGATTTTTTTATATTGACAATGGTTTTGGCCTTGCCTTGCTATTTCCTGGATAGCCATGGTGTTGTGGGTTTTCCACTTTTTGTTTTTCTAATTGGTGTTTAGGTTCCTTATGGCTGTGGGTTGGAACAAACACTCTGGAAGCCTTGGAACAACTTGGGTTGAGTTACTAGTCCTAGAGCCTAGGTTGAGAAAAATGCTCTGGAGCCCTTGTTGGGTTGAGTTACTAGTCCCTGGAGCCAGGTTGGAAAAATTATTTGGAGCCATGGAAGGTTATGGGTTGAGTTACTATTTTCTGAAGCCTTAAAAAAATTGGGTAGAAACCGATCTAGTTGGTGTTAGTGATGTCTGACCGTAGAGTAGGAGTCACTGGTTGAGGGTTGAGGTGGTTGGCCTATAGAATCCTTGGTTTGGTTTTATCTTGGTTTATTCCATGATATCCCACATTCATTCTTGGAATATGGTGTGAGGGTGATTGAATGAAAGAGAAATTTGGTTCATACCAATCCATGGTTGGGTGGTATGTGGAAGTCCTTGACTTGATTGGTATTTTCATATGTTATTATGAGACATTTTCCTATTGTGATATATGAGTATTTGTAGCGATTATGTTGGTGATATTATGGTTGAGTTGCCATGGTTTCTATGTTGGTTATTTTCTGGTTATATGATATGTATTATATATGGCTCTTGTCATGAATTTTCTAGTTATTGATTGGTTGATGAATGTATGGACTAATCAACATTGTTACAACTATGTGGAGAGGGCATAGAGCCTCCTTGGTGATTCTCAGATGAATATCAAACTATTATGATCAGACATGCATTCATGACATCTAGCTTACATGTTTTCCATGGGTTTGATGAAATGTCTAGTGTGTTCTAGGTAGTTGTTGATGGCCAAAAATGACTAAATCAACATTCGGGAATCCACTTGGTGAGAGCCCCAAATAATACTCTTTTTCGTTGAACTAGTGGTTCCAACTGGTATTTTGGGTCCAGTTACATGTGAAAACTAATTGTGTATTGGCATGAGGTGGATGGTGAATATAACTAGTAAAACGAAAAATAAACTAATATAATAACTAAAACTAATCTAATATATATACTTTACTTGGGTATATTAAGTTATATGTGCTAGAAAAATAGTGGTGTTTCGTGACAATAAATATTCCCACGAATTAACGTTGTTAAAATCGTTTAAAGAATTGATTTGATTAAATAATTAATCAAATCGATTATAAGCTCATCACATATAAACGACAATTTCGTTATTCGATGTATGTTATGTAATTTAATCCACACACATCAAAAGTGATACTGATAGAATCAATACAATCACATACATGAATAATATCTAAATATTTAATAACAGTTCCTTTAATAATATAATGCATACATAGTAGATAAAAGTACCTGTACTGTTGGAAATCTATACATGCTTGAATTGAAATTGGTTCAAATTATATTAAAGTAAAACTTGAGTACAAAAGTGCAACAAAATCTTTGCTTTTCTCCAAAATTTAAAACCCCTTGCAATGAGTTCAAGAGGGGAATTTATCGTGTTCATTACAATAAAGAGCAAAACTGCTCTCCCTAAAAATTATCACCTAAATCATAACAAAATTAACATAAAAATAAATGGTTGTAACAACTCTCAGCTAGTTAAAGACAGGCCAATCATTCTTTGCCATAACCTTTGAATATTTAGAAGCGTTTCCAACTCTAGAGGGGAACGAGGCTTGATGTGCACTTGGAAACTGAAGATAGACGCTCTAAAAGGTGGAAACATTTGGATGGAGGTATTAGTGAGTGCCTTTAAAACCAACCAATGGCTATGAGGTTTGACCAAAAAATGTCAATTGATTTCAAGGTTAACTTTAGCTAAATGGTAAATTCCCTTAACAAATATTGTCCTCTCTTCAAGCTAATCTTTGAGAAATCTCCGTGCATCTGGAAAATAATCTTCTGGATAATTCAGGATTATATCTGATTCAAGCAATGAGTCGTTGATGGATTCGACTATGCAATTTAATAAATCCCTTGCATCATCTATGAGTTTCTTCACCAAACGAATCCTGCCTTTCTATTCTTTGAAAATAATTGACTTTTGCATTTCATAAATTTTAGGAAAGTCGGATTTCTTTCCTTCAACATTGTTTTTCCAATTTGGCATCTCATTGAGATATTGTTTGGCTTCATCATAACCTATTATCATATCCACAAGTTCATCAATCAAAGTATTACCCAATTTTCATTGCACCCGAATCAATTCCAATTTCTCGCAAAATAGTTGTTGTTGCTTTTGTAGTTGAGCATTAAGGTCATAGGCCTCTTGTTTGAATTTAACCAGATGGGGAGTACCACCCTACAATTTCTATAATTTCTGATGTGAATCCCTAGTTTGTACATCCTTTTATTTAATCTCCCTAACATGTTGAATTTGAAATGCATTGAACTGCTTTTGCAGTTCTGTCAATGAAATTTCCTTTTGATCTAACTGAGTTTTCCATTGTGTTCTCAATTTGTCTTTCTCATTCATAAATGCTTGCTCCATAGTGGAAATATTTTCGTCCTTCTATATTAGCAATTATAGTACCTCAATTTCTTTATCCATGGTTGCAGAAGCATATGCACTAGTAAACTGAGTTAATTTCCCAAGCTCTTCAGCAGGATCAATAGAGGATTATTTCCAAAGAACTTCAAGAGAAGTGGATTGAGAGGTTTCCCCTTCGACTATAGCCCGAGATTCATTAATATTACTTTTCTACCTATTTTGAACACAACCGTTGTGCATTGGGTTATAAAAAATGTCCATAGGATGGATCTCCTCAATATTGAGGAAGATTTCAGAAGTAGGATTAGAAAGAATAATCTCTACCTCAAGTTGGGTAGCCAATGGTGTATTCTCGGCTACTATATGTTATGGCATGATATTTTGCTCAGAAGAGGGATTATTGTATAGAGTCTGTTATTAAGAAGCAATATCTCCTCCCAGGAACACATTTTCTTGTTCCCCTTACTTGGACTGTTTCAAGGCCTAGTCAAATTGTTCCCAAACTTTTTCCATCATCAAACCTACTAGATGAATTTTTCCACCAAGGTTTGAAGAAGTAGTTGTTTTTGTTTTCTATTGCTGAGGGACCACTGGTTCAGAGGAAGTTTCTTATTGAGAGGAAGTTTATTGTTGAGTGGAAGACCTAATGTCTTTCAAATAAGATTGTTTTTGTAGGGGAAGTTGTAATAAATCTATAGGCAGAGGAGCCAACCTTGCGTTTTTGAAAGAGAAAAGTTGTTCTCTCTCCTTCACTGACAGTGTATCATCTACACAACTATAGATTGTACTATAAGAGTAGGCTTCAACAAAAAAATTATGAAATTTATGCTCCTCGTGCAAATATTTTCTAATGTCAGAAGTTATGGCAACCTGTTCTACTACTCCATTAGGGTCATAAGGCCTAGTTAGTATGGTGGCCAAATTCAATACCTCAATAGGTTTCAACTCTTTCTCAACATGTCCTTAATTGGTTAGAGAGAAAATAATAAGAGATAGAGGGAACCGAGGCCAAACCATCTTGTTGGAATCTTTCAATGCTTTGGTAATTCCATGGCCTATTGTCTGGTAAGCTACTTCCCTGTATAGAAGTTTATCTGGAATATAAAGGGGTAGGACATGGGGTTTTGCATAGCTACACAAGAATCTTATATATATAAACGACTCTTCACTAAACCAATTCTCGATCTTCTTGAGGTTTTCCATAGATTCCAGGGACATTTTGGGAGGTTTGGTTCCAAATATGATTTCATAGATAGGGATAATGACCCTGCAGAAAACTTGATAAAAATAGCCAAAATAATTGGAATCCAAAAGTATACTTTGATAAATATGGATTGGTGATGGGTCATAAAGAGTCCACTTCCATCTCATAGATGGTAAATCAAGAGAAAAACACAAACAATCCATGATGTACACAAACGATCCATGATGTAAGCTGACATATAGAATGGGGGCATTTTATTCTTAGACACATTATGGGAGGTATGGAGAGCCAAAATGTGCTTGGCTAGGTTGTTGGATAATATAGTGACCTAGTAAAAAATTTAACCCTTAGAAGCCCCATTAATTAAGGAAACCAAACTATCAGGAAATTTAGACACATTAGGATAGGCGTGCAATTTGCAAAGCATGGCAACAATTCAACTAAAAGGAGAGGCAAGTGAGTCTATTGAGTACTTACCATCCTCCTCTTTTTTTGTTTATTTGATTCCTTCCTTTATTCTCTTATAGAATCAACTAGATCGCCATGATCCTTTATGAAGTCCTCCACATACGTTTTGTTGTAAATGCATTGTGGTTCAAGGAAATGATACATTTCTTAAAGGTCCTTTGCTGTGAATGAGCCCATTGTCGTGCCTTTCTGCGTGTGAAAATTATGTTCAATAATATTCACAATTTCAACAACCCATATGACCATATTTTCATATGGAAAAAGTTGAGGCCTCGCTCTAATTCTATGTAAGAAAAAAATTGCCACGTCGTGAGGGTTTGTCTATGAAGTTGATATGTCATCATCAACCACAATTGTCTTCACTGTCACTCGGGGCTCTTCATCCTCAAAATATTTGTAAATATTTTCCCATGAGGAATGCCCTAAATATCTGGTGCAGACTATATCTGAGAATAACCTTGTACCTGGTAGCTTTTCATCTATTGTTTCTTTAAATGGACTAGAGGAATGTTGAATAGGTGCCTTCTTCTTTGTCTTAGATCTCTTCATTTCTTCTTGGTGAGAGTAATCAAAGCTTGTCTGTAAAAATCACAGAGATATTAACGAAGCAGAGCTATTATGGAAAACAATAGAACAAAATAGTAAAATAATAGTTTAAACTTGTTAAATAAACTAATTTCTAACCATAAATGTGCCAGCGTATATTATCAATTAGAGCTTTAAGTTGATTGGACAAGGAGGAGGAGGGAGACCATGTGAAAGATGCCACATCACAACCTGGTATTAGAAATCTCGTAAGGAACTGTAATTGATATTTAGTAAAGTTTTCGTGGTTCTGGGTATTAAGGATATAGAGGAACATAAGTGGAGTGGAAGCTCGGAGGGGAAAATACCGTAAGGAATTGTAAAAAAGCTCTAGGGAAAGATGACATGGAATGAGTTAAATATGAGAGAGGATTACCCAAAAGACCAAATTCCCATAAGTTTTATTAATTACGAGTTGAAAAATGCTACAGGATTCTCGGTAGGTGGGGCTTAAAACGAAGAGGAGCCACACATCATAAACAAGGTGAAAACACAAAATAATTGGAAATATGGGCCATGTTTGTATTAGGATGAAGTGGGACCCAAATACCCTAATGCCTGTAAGTTTTTGGAATTGAATTAAACAGAACTACGGGGTTCTGAGGTTTCTGGGTAATAGGGAACCTGAGTAACTTAAAAGGATTTGTGCTTTTTCATTTGTTTAAAGACTCGTGTCGAGGTTGTGGTGGTTCTCTTCAATGCATGTTTTAACATTAAAAAACATAATTAAGGCCCTAAATTTTTATTAAATATGAAATTAAAAAAATAGATCAAAACAAAGGGTCCGTATTATTATTATGAATAAAAATTAATGTGGCGGGGGGGGGGGGGGGGAGGGAGGTTGTCGTTTGTTACAAAAACAGTCTAGGTCAAGTTCTTGATTCAAGTTTCAATGTTTATATTTATCCTCATGTAAATAATGATTCTAGAAAGTCTCAAGCAGTTCTAGGTAGTGGTTTGGAGGTCGTTCTAGAATTGTGGCTCAGATCTCGGGACTGCACCCTATGAATTGGGCAAGTTGGGTCACAACTGCATGGAGGCAGTGTTGTACATGCGGTTGGAGGCCTATAACCACAACCATGCCTTGTCATGCATGAAATTGGGAGTTTAGGTCAGTGAAAAGAGCCCCACATCAGGGTTTGGCGACTTGGGATGGCCCTTTGATGTCCAAGTGTCCTATAAACTTGAGGGATGTTGTAAGTTGTTAGTTTGTAGGCCCCAATTCCTTAACTGGAGCTTGGAGGTTGGGTCATGTCACAGTAACTCTTCGTCTCATATTTACCCTCGTAAGCAAAATGAAATTGGGTAAATGTGGGAGGAGGTGGTTATAGAGTGGTATTAAAGCGAGGTTTCAGCACTAGATCTCGGGGTAGATGTGATTGTTATGCATGCATGTTAGTTGTTCATGTGCTTGTTATGCATGCATGTTATTTTTTTATGCGCTTGTTATGCATGCATTGTGATGGTCATTGTTGCATTTGTATTGTTATGTTGAGATTAATGATGTTGGTATGTTGAGGTAATTGATATGTTGATGTTATATATATATATCAAATCCAGATTAACTGTGCAGATGAGATAGCCTCCCCTGAACTTCACTGAGGTATTTTGATTATGTTTATATTTGGTTTATCTCACATGGTATGTTTGTAGGAAGAAGATCAAATATGACAAGAAAAATGGTGGATTATAGTTCATGTGACTCTCCTTATATATTAGATGAGCAACACAAATATGAGCACTTCCCTAACATAACAGATACCTTGAGAAGTTTAAAGGAATATATCAGAAGTTGTAAGGCGGATAATGATAGGATCATTCAGTCACAGGAAAGACTTTCTAGAGTGCATAAAAAACAAGCAGAGGTTAATACATTGATTCTTCAAAGTTTATCACATTTTCAGAGACAGGGACAACCACAAATTATTTATGGACAAGAAGAAAGGATTAATGGGGCATATGGTAGTAGGTCTCATGGAGGACATAGTTTAGATAGGGATGACACAATCAGATATGGTATATGGATGGATACACCTAACATGAGAGGTGGTGGTTACATGTTCTATTATATTTCTAGTTCATATAGGAAGCATGGTAATCGTCGTTAACATCCTTATAGGAAGAGTGAGAAGAATTACTTTCCATACAAGTTCAAGAAAGAAAAACCTCCTACCTTTGATGGAGAGCTAAGGAAAATAGAGGATGCAGAAGCATGGTTACTCAGGATGAAGATGTTCTTCAAGCTACATGATTATACAGAGAATATGAAAGTTAGGATAGCCATTTTTAGTCTCAAGGGAAAAGAAAACATCTGGTGGGAAGATGTGAAGCATTTCAGAGACATCATGACAAAGGAGTTGAGTTGGCATGCGTTTAACATAATTTTTAGAAATAAGTACTTGTCATAGAGATACTATGACACTAAGGTTAAGGAGTTCTATGAATTGAAGATAAGATATATGACAGAAAAAGAGTACACAACTAAGTTCTTGGAGTTGTTGAGGTATGTACCATATCTTAAGGATGAGAAGATGAAGGTTCAAAGATTTGTTAGTGGATTTTCATTAGCATTTGAGGATCAGATTGAGTATGATGAGCCTTAGACATTGGAGGAAGTAATTGGGAAGTTGAAACATTGTTATGAGTAGTCTAGGCGTAAGTAAGAACCTAATCAAGGTTGGTGAGGTAATGAAAAGACTAAAGGAAAATGGGATAAGAAGTGAGGAATACCTCAGGATGCAGGTAACAAGGAGAATGCAACATCGTACAAGAAATTCAATGCAGTTGATAAAATACAGGGATTTCAGTTTGAGGAGCAGAATAAGGGTGATTTTAGGAAGCCATTGTAGTGTTGGACTTGTGGCCAGGATCATTGTAGGAGATACTTTCCACAACGTCAGAGTGGAAAAATGCAAATTTAGAATGCTCATGAGGAACAAACAGTTGGGGATGTTGGGCAAATTATTCCTTGAATTTATGTAGCATTGGATAATAGGCAAGCTAATCGTTAGGCATATATTATT
The DNA here is from genome assembly GCA_034641835.2 of Pinus albicaulis. Classification (NCBI taxonomy): domain Eukaryota; kingdom Viridiplantae; phylum Streptophyta; class Pinopsida; order Pinales; family Pinaceae; genus Pinus; species Pinus albicaulis. The sequence goes on along the minus strand of CM076578.1, from coordinate 615,517,383 downwards.
GAGATGGAAGGTAAGATTTTTGATCTATAGTTTTCTATTTTGGTTGAACCTGGATCTAAGTATATTTATATCAATCCTAACTTGGTGGATAAGTGTTGCTTGAATAAAGAAGTGCATGCAGAATATTGGTTGGTGCAGTTTGCTATAGGTATTAAGAAAAGAGTTCTTCATTGGGTGAGATCATGTGCATTTGAGTTGAACAATATGTCTACATCAGCGCATGTAAATGTGCTTTCATTGGGATCATACAATATTTTGTTGGGTATGGATTGGTTGTACATTCACATGACTAAGGTAGATTTCTATGATACAACTATTGAGTGTCTCGATGATGACGAAGAGAAGAGAATATTACAAGACAAAAAGAAGCCTATATAAATGAGAATGGATACCACTATGCAGGCAATGCACAGTCGCAGGAAATGATGTGCATTGTTTGTAGTTCATATTTCCAGTGAAAAAGGGAAGGATGTTAAGGATACTGAAGTCTTGAAGAGGTATCCGATTTTGCAGTAGTTTCAGGATGTCTTTCTAGCAGATATTTCAGAGTTACCATGTACAAGATGAGCACTCCATAGTTGGTGGATTTGAAGTTGCAACTTAAGGAAAATGCTTGATAAAGGATACATTAGGCCAAATGTGTCACCTTGGGGTGCACCAATATTGTTTATGAAGAATAAGGATGGTAATCTTAGGTTATGCATTGATTATAGGAAGTTGAACAAGGTGACTATAAAAAAAAGTGTCCTTTTCCGCAGATTAATGACTTGTTTGATCAGTTGAAGGGAGAAGAAATGTTCTCAAAGATTGATTTGAGATCAGGATATCATCAGGTACACATCAAAGAAGAGGACATATACAAAACCACATTTCGTACCAGGTATGGGCATTATGAGTTTGTATTAGTTCATTTTGGTCTTACTAATTCTCCATCTACTTTCATGTGTTTGATGAATAGTGTGTTGCATCCTTATTTGGACAAGTTTGTAATAGTATTCATTGACGACATATTGATATATTCTAAGAATGAGGAAATAATGCAGAAAATCTAGCAACAATGTTAAAATTGTTGAGAGAGCATCAATTGTATACCAATCTTAGTAAGTGCAGTTTCTTTCAAACATAAGTTCATTATTCGGGGCATGTTGTTTCCAAGGAAGGTATAGTAGTGGACATGGAAAATATTAGAGCTATCATGGAGTGGGAAACTCCTAGGAATGTGGATGAGGTTAGATAATTCATGGGGCTATCAAGTTATTACAGGAAATTCATTAGGAACTTCTCAAGAATTTCCTATCTTATTACGTCTTTGCAGTGAAAAGGAAAGAAGTTCGAATAGACCGAGGAGTGTGCAAATAGTTTTGAGGAGTTGAAGTATTTGCTTACAAATGATCTGGTCGTGAAGATTACATATCCAGATAAGAGTTTGTGGTATGTACAAATCCTTGCAAGAGAGGACTTGGTTGAGTCCCAATGCAGGAAGGATAGGTGTTATGTTATGAGTCAAGGAAGTTGAAGGAGCATGAGCAGAACTATGTGACTCACAATCTTGAGTTGGAAGCTATCTTTCATGCGTTGAAGATGTGGAGACATTATATTATTGGCAGGAGGTTCATATTGATGAGCGATCATAGTTGGCTGAGGTACTTATTTGATCAACCTAATATAAATTCTAGGAAAGCTAGATGGTTACTCTTAATGAGTTTGATTTTGAGATCATGACCATAAAGGGAAAGGAGAAAAAGGTTGTAGATGCTCTTAGCTACAAAGTGTAGGTGAATCATATTGTAGCAGTGAGTTCTTATGGGACGGACTTGCACGAGTGGATATTGCAGGTAGGTCAACATGATGATAGGTATCAACAGTTGACACACATGTTACATTAACAAGGTATAGGTGATCAGGATGCGGATTATGATCTCACAGTAGATGGTTTGTTCAGATTGAAGAATAGGATTTATGTGCCAAACAACAATGAGCCTAAGAAGCTTATCTAGAGGGATTTTCATGTTAAGTTGTAATCATGTCACCCGTGCTATCAGAAGACATTAAAAATGTTGAAAATGCAGCAAGATGATGGAGCTTAGTGAAATGAAGTCGCCTTCACTAAGTGGGCCCGCAGGCAAATTCTGGCGCAAAAAATCTATTTTTAGACTATGTCTATTTTTAGACATATGGAGCATGGTCCGGGGATTCCAGTATGAGATTCTTGGAGTATGTGTCATGTTGGTAAAAATAGATGGGACTCTATTTTTTGGACCTATAGGTCAAAGTCTATTTTTAGACTGCCTCTCCTTAAAATAGGGAAGTCAAATATTATTTACCCTTAATAATATTTAGACTATAAATAGCAGTTTACTCTCTTGGAGCACTTCAGTTCGAGCTACAGAAGTGGCTCATGCATCTGACAGATGAATCACGTGGTTCCCAAGGGTTTGATGGCATCATGCATGGTTGACTTCAGTTGGACTTCAGTGGCAGAAGTTTGGAGGAGTTAATGAGACAGCTAGTGGAGTTGTGTTCTGTTTATTTTAGTTGAACTGGTTGAGATTAGTTTAACTAGCCAATCAATTAGTTATGAGTGGAGTGAATTAAATATTATTTAATTCATAAATTAGTAACTCATTATTCAACTCAGGAACACATCAGTTCACTACAGTGCATGAACAGTTCAGTGGAGACCAGTGAAGAGGTAGATGAAAGGGTGGAGTTAGCTATCAGTGGCGACATCAGTTGTGCATGAGATTTGCACCACACTTGGAGGAATTTCCCATGATGATTGCGCTGTCAAGCCAAGGATATTCGAACCTTGGATCTCTATATAGACGGGCCATGATTGCGCAGTAGAGGCAAGGCAATTGGCGGTGAGTTTTGAACCAGTAACCTGTTCAAAACTGAGCTAGATTGTGTGTAACTTCATGAGAAAGTACTGAGTACTTGTGAGGAGTATTGTATTGAGTTTGTTACATGATTTCTCCATTATAATATACACAATAGCTGCGGGGTTTTCAGCTATAATCTTTCCCCATACATACTGTGTTAATGTGTATGATGATTTGATGTGTTATCGCTTGATTTTATTTCCGCATGTTTGATGATCTGAGTGGAAGAGATTATGTGTTGCATATGACTTCAAATTGTATGTGATCAGGATAGTCTCGGTGGATAATTAATCATTATTCAGCAAATTTCTACAAAAAATAGTTAAGAAGTTCTACCGTTAGCCGAATTTGAAGAAATAGGTGGTTGAGTTTGTTGCGATATGTTTGGATTGTCAGTAGGTAAAAGCAGAGTGTAAGCATCAAGTGATTTATTACAAGCGATTATGATTCTAGAATGGAAATGGGAGGTCAATTCCATGGAATTCATTGTAAGTTTTTCGAGGGCATCAAGGCAACATGATGATATCATGGTTATGGTTGACAGGTTAAGTAAGGTAGCTCATTTCATTGTAGTTAAGTCTACAAATTCAACTAGTGAGGTAGCTCAAATTTTCATTAGGGAGATAGTGAGATTGCATGGTGTTCCTAAGAAGATTATATCCAACAGAGATGCAAGTTCACTTCTAGGTTTTGGAAAGAGTTGTTGCAAGTTTAGGGACAAATTTGGACTTTAGTATAGCTTATCATCCACAGACAAATGGACATGCAGAGAGGGTTAATAGGATTCTTGAGGACATGTTAAAGATGTAAGTCATGCATCAATAACACAAGTGGTAAGAGTATATTCCATTGGTTGAGTTTATGTATAATAACAAGTATCAAGAATCTTTGAAGATGAGTCCATTTGAGGCACTTTATGGGTGGATTTTTAATACTCCTATCAGCTGGAGTGATCCAGTGAATAGGGTATTGATTGGGCTGTATAGGTTGGCAAAGATGGAACAAGAAATTCATGTTATTAAAATGAGTCTAAAGGAAACACAAGACAAGTAGAAGAGTTATGCAAATCAACACGTGGTATTTAAGGAGTTTCAGATTGGGGAACATGTGTACTTGCACATCAAGCCCAATAGGAGTTTCTTGAGGATTGCGTCATGTGCTAAGATAGCACCTTAGTATTACAAGATTTTTGAGATCCTTCAGAGGATTGGACCAATGGCCTACAGACTTGCACTACCTATGAAAATTAAATTCCATGATGTTATCCATGTTTCATTGCTTAAGAAGTATGTGCAGGATGTTAATCATGTGATTGACTGGTCTATATTGCAGGTGGAACCAGAGGGAGAATTCCAGCCATAACCACAATTCATATTGCAGCAGAAACAACTCATGCTCTAGAACATAGAAATCGAGTAGGTTAAAGTGTAGTGGAAGCACTTTGGGCCCAATGAATCTAAATGGGAGATGGCAGATTAGATGCAGGCTATGTATCCTTCATTATTTGTTGGTTCGAGAAAATGAGTTTTCAGTATATGTATATATGGATGTTGTTGTAGAGACTGCAATGAGTTGTGTTATAAAGCTCCAATAAGCAGTATGATTGTCATGTTTATAATGTTTATCATGTTTTCAATAGCTTTTATTGTAAATATTGCAATGAGTTGTGTTATAAAGCTCCACAAGAAATATGTTTTATTTTTTAGTGATTTTTTGGTCATGGGTGTCATAGAACACCTAGGACGATGTTCTCCCAATGGGGAGGGGTTTGTAACAACCCTTGATTGATTTTCCATGTAAATAAAATAAGACCAAGGTCATGGGAAACATATTCCAAGTTGAATGTTGGGAAAAACATAGTGATGGGTATCACTTGTGATTAATTAATGGCTTTGGAATTTGCAAAGGAAAAGTAGCATTAATTAGCATTTTATTTATGAAATAAAGGAAAATAGGAGAAAATGAAGGTGAAGAGACACAAATTTTCATGAGAGGGAAATTGAAGGAAAATGAAGAAAATAAAGGCCTCAAAGATAAAAAGGATTATGAGGATTAGTTCTCTTCTATTCTTTCATTCTCTCATACTCTTGTACACATAAAGTAAAATTGGAGCATTCTTGGAGCACTTTAGCATTAATTCGATTTGGAGAAATAAGACGAAGGAAAGAAGGAAAGTGAAAGGGAATAGGTGGATCAACAACTAAAATTGGACTGATTGGCAGGTAATAGGTTACATGTGTGATTTCATTGTTTATTTCTGGATGCATGGTTTATGCATGTGTTTTTATAGTTATGTGTTGTCATTTTCATGGATATTTTCCTGGATTGATAGTGGTTTTGGCATTGCCTTGCTATTTCCTGGATAGCCATGGTGTTGTGGGTTTTCCACTTGTTTTTTTTCTGATTGGTGCTCAGGTTCCTTATGGATGTGGGTTAGAAAAAACTCTCTAATAGCCCTTGAACAACTTGGGTTGAGTTACTTGTCCTGAATCCTGGGTTGGGACAAATTATCTGGAGCCCTTGGTGGGTTGAGTTACTAGTCCCTGGAGTCAGATTGGACAAACAATTTGGAGCCCTAGAAGGCTATGGGTTGAGTTAATACTTCCTGGAGCCATGGACAACCTGGGTAGAGACTGATCTGGTTGGTGTTAGTGATGTCCGACATTAGAGGTGGAATCATTGGTTGAGGGTCAAGGTGGTTGGCCCCTGGAAGCCCTGGGTTGGTTTTGTCTTGGTTTATTCCATGAGATCCCACATTCATGCTTGGAATATGGCATGGGGGTGATTGACTGAAAGAGAGATTTGGTGCAACCCAGTCTATGGTCGAGTGGTTCATGGAAGTCCCTGACTTGGTTGGTATTTTCATATGTTAGCATGAGACATTTTCCTATTTTGATATATGAATATTTGTAGTGATTATGTTGGTGATATTATGGTTCATTTTACATGGTTTCTATGAAGGTTATTTTATGGTTATATGATGTGTATTATATATGCCTCTTGTCATGAATTATTTATTTGTTGATTGGTTGATGAATGTACGAACTAATCATCGTTGTTGTAGCTATGTGGAAAGGGCATAAATCCTTCTTTGTGACTCTCAGATGAATCTCATACTATTATGATCATATATGCATTCATGACCTATAGCTTACACGTTTACCATGTGTTTGATGAAATTTCTAATGTGTTCTAAGTAATCTACGTCAATTTCTTGATTCGAGTTTGAATGTTTTGCTTTCCTCATGTTAATAATGATTCTAGAAAGTTTCAAATAGTTTTGGTCAGTGGTCTGGAGGATGGCTTGGAATTGTGGCTCAGATCTCGAAACCATGACCCTGAACTCGGAAATTTGGATCACAACTGTATGAAGGAAGTTTTGTGCATGCACTTGGAGGCCTATAACCGCACCCATGCCTTGTGATGCATGCAGTTAGGAGTCTAGGTTAGTGAAAAGACACCCAACTCAAGGTTTGGTCACTTGGGGTGGTCCTTTGGCCTCTGAGTGTCCTGTAACCCTGAGGGATATTGTATTTGGTTAATTTGTGGTCAGTTTGTAGGCCCCACTTCCTTAACTGGAGCTTGGAGGTTAGGTTAGGTCATAGTAACTCTTCATCTCATGTTTTCCCTAGTAGACCGGTGAAATTGGGTAAATTTGGGAGGGGGTGGTTACACTCTCCATGTCAAATAGATTAGTGTGTCGAGTCAAATTAGGGGGTGGGTTATAACCATTCTCCTATATTTCTCCAAATGGAAAAGGATGGAAGTAAAGTAATAGACACATTTTAATTTAACCTAGTTTAGCTTGAAGATCAATAGTTTGTGAAAAATGGTAAAATATGAGTGAAGGAATTTTTCCTAGTTATTCATAATCTGTAAGTTTTAGCTTGTAGAGGATTTAAAAAGGAAATGGTTTAGAGAGCAACATTAACCTAGGGCAAGGAAAAATATTTATCTTTAGAGGAAATTGGTGGATGAGGAGGCCAAGATCACTCTTTTCTCTGATCATAATACTAAAGGGGTATTCTTAAAAGAAGGAAAAAAGAAACGCAAAGCATTAGAGTAAAACAAAAGAAAATTATTGGGTTGGGAGGATTCTAAGTGAAGAGTGAAGAGTCAAGATCTTGGTTAGATTATGGATACAATAACACCAAGTTCTTCAATATCATGTAAAACAAAGGGAAAATATCAACACCATTTGGGAAATGAAGAGGTAGTATGGTAATTTATAAGAGGATTCAAGGATATATAAATATCTTCCAGGATCTAGGTAGGGAAACACAACATGTATTGTAAAGATAGCCTCCTACTTCCCTAGGTTCATTCAGGAAGACATGAATGAGGATCTAATGTGTATGTTTATTATAAGAAACTTAAAGTAGTCGTGAAACTTTTAAAAAGGCTAATAGTCATGGGTTTGATGGTTGGTCGTTTGAATTTATTTAGAGTTCTATTATTATATTGCAAAGGATTTGATAAAGGGTATGGATGAATCAAGGGTCTACGATAAGATTGGGCTCAATAAACTCTACTTTCTTAGCTTTAATTCCTAAAAGGGATTACCCATCCTCCTATGAGGAGTTTAGAACAATCTCCCTCTACGATTCCCGTTATAAAACTATTGTAAGAAGAATTAAGGGGGTACTTTGAGAAACAATCTTAGAGGAAAAATTTGGGTTTCTTAACAACATGCATATCCATGATGCATTAATTGGAGTGTTACAAGTGTTGGAAATTCTAACTAGGTTCATTCTTCATAATGACCTATTTGCAAACATGACATTGTATACTTTGTATAAAGAAAGAAAAACAAATTTTAATTTATATAACACATGGGTTTTGTGCTCAAGTTTAGGTCAAGAGAATTTTCTTCATGCTTCTAGGTCTTTATAGGAAAAAGAAGAAATTATGTCTTGTATTATAGTCCCATTTGGACTCATTGTAACAAAGAATTTTTTTTATTTAAGTCAATAAAAATTCATTTATTCATCCAAGACTAGGTCGGCCACAGTCAAGGTGAATTCAACCCTAAGGAGGGAAATTCGACCCCTCAATAAGGTTATAAATAAGAAGGACCTTGACTCATTTTGACACACATCCAAGACAAGTTCAATCTGCAATAATGAAGGAAGAGAAAGATCTGGAAGGATGAAGGAAGGAATAAGAATTCAAAGTTTCTTGGTTTCTCTATTTTTTTTTCTTTGTCCACACATGTGAAGTTGCTTGGGTTTCTATGAAGCTTCCAGTTGCAGGATGCCGAAATTGCAGGGCTGTAATTATGTGGAGAAGCTGTAGGGCCAAAATTATAGAGCAAAGTTGCAGTGGGTCGAAGTTTGGAATCTGTCTTGAAGAAGATCTTGTTGGGGGCCAAACTTAGTGTTTGGGAGGACTTTGGGTTTTTGTCTTTGGGTCTTGGAAGTCTCTTTCTGAACATATTCTATAAGACAATAAGTATTTTTATGGGTTTTCCCCTTGGAGGGATTTTCCCTAGCTTGGAGCCTATAACTTAAGTACTTTGTCTTGTTGTGATCTTAATTGTTTTGGTAATTGCTTGATGAACAAGATCTAATAAAGTAATAAAAGGCCAACGCATATCAAAAGAAATTATCAAGTTAAAGGAAAATCTCTATAATCTCTAAGTCTCTTGATTTTCCAACATGGTATCAGAGCTAAGGTGCAAGAAGGAGACTGAAGATCACATCCTAGTTGGCACTATGACAAGGGTTATGAAGAAGGGTTTCATGTTTCTTGGAAATCTTGCTATATCAATCAAGGATTTCATATTGGAGATAATCTCCAAGCTAGCAAAAAAAGTAGCCAATGTAAGTTTGTTCACCGCTTTATCCGGCATATTCAAGGATGAGAATGTATGGGTTATTGAAAATGGTGCCTCAAAACATATGATTGGAGAATGCAGTCAACTCCAAACCCTATCTAAGGGAAACTCATCTCACGCTATCGAACTTGGAGACAACAAGAGCTATCCAGTGAGAGGCATTGGGTCTACATCATTGGAGCTTGAGTCAGGTGGAAGCACTCACCTCAACATTTTATATGTTCCAGGTTTGAAGAAAAACTTACTTTATATTTCTTGTCTAGAGGATAAGGGTGATAGAGTTGATTATGTTGATGGCAAGGTTTTGGTTTGGGGTAAGGGCTCTAGTATTAATGAAGCAAGGGTGATTGGGATTTGTGAGGGGACATTGTATATACTCTATACACCTTTGGCCAAGGCTCTAGTTCACTTAGATGTGAACCCTTTCGAACTATGGCATGAAGGTATGGACACCTTCATTATAAGATTTTTCCATCTCTAATCCAAATGGTAAGTGGAATCCCCGATGTTATCACCAAGCTAGGGAAAGTTGGGCTGTGTCAACCCCCAACCAAGCATAACTATTTCAACCAACTTTTAACTGGAAGTTAACCCTTCCAATTTGAGAGGGCTCTCTCAAGGAAAAGAATGGAATATGCAAGATAAAATTTAAATTGCAGATGGCTAAGTCTGTTTATACTTCATGTGATTTTTTGCAAGTGGAAGAGTGTAATGACAACTACCATTGGGCATGGAGTCAACTAAGAAAATTCAATTACACACAAACTGTATTCATGGAAGCTGAGGCAAATTGGCTTAAACATAAATTAACTCTTACAACAAAAACGCAACAAATGAATGAAGTTGGAGCATTTAATCATGAATTCCAAGTAATCATATTGCCATGAAGCTGATAACAATATACAACATAAGGAACAAACACATAAGCTAAGGAGAATGTCAGGTTGTAAAAACAGTCTACTGCAAAATGTATATTAGCTCATAAAGAAAATTTATGTAAGTAGCTCTCTCATAACATTCAACCACTCTCAAAGTGAAAAAGTTCCACATATATAGAGTGAGGCCTCCTTTAAAATCCTTCGCCACCTGGGCTAGACTCGATGCTTCAACTTGGAGACCAAATTCTAATTGAATTATAACTCATGGAGACTTTCTAGGGATATTTTCTGTTTTGCAGAGTTTGTACACAAAAAGGAGTCTATCACCATTTAAGAACTTTAACAAACTTTGATAATGACCCTTATCGAATATAACTAACTGCTGATGTGCTGGATGGTTGATGTGCTAGCTGCCACGTGGAGGTTGACTTGTTGACCTGCTGAGCTGGACCTCCACCAAGTCGAATTTCAAATTTCTGCACAAATTTGGCTCGTAAAAATTCTGTAAAATAGGCCTCAAAGCTAAGTGCATATTTTCCAAACCCTGATGGCTGTGCAAAAACTGAGAGAGGCTTTTGTAGATGAATTTGTGCTAAAGAAAAATGTCCTTCAGATTTCCAAAATTCCTTTCCATTTGGTCGGAAAGTGAGCTTGAAGTTGACTACTAAAACAGTCATTTCCAGAATTTCCATAGAAAAAATTTAGTAGCAAATGCCAAAAACACTCTCCTGCAAGTTATCTGATTCTTCTGACTATTCCAAGGTCTTCTATGATGTTTATAAGCTAAAAAAATTCTTTGAGCACTCCCTTATCACAAAATTTCACTTACATTTTTATCAATGATATGCTACAAGAGTTTCGTAGCAAAAATTGGTATCAAGTTTGGTAGCAAATTACAAAAAACACCCCTCTGCTACCTTTTTGATTTCTCTGCAAGTTTTGAGGTCCTCACTTATGTATTTAAGCTAAAATAATTCCATTAGAACTCCTCAAGATAATATTTTTACTTGTATTCTCCTCCATGATAATTTTCAGGAACTTTCATAGCAAATACTCTATTTTTATAACTGGAGTTGCTACGAAAGTGTGCTGAAATGTCAAATTTCTAATCATGACCAAATGCGCCTAAGACACATGGAAATAGATTTTAACCTTGATGATTAACCCCACATAAACTCAAAATGACTCTACAAACTGACTATATGACCCAAAAATACTTTTGTACATGTGATTTTATTTTGAGAAAAATCAAAACCCTAACTATTTTAACCAATTGACTCAACTACTAATTCTAAGTGTTATCTTGGATAAAAATGGCTCCAATGGGGATGTTGTGCCCCTATGGTGCAGCAAAGAACCAACAGACCAATTTCCTTATTCGAAACTGAAAATTGAAACTTGATGATATCATCTCCAAGTTCTTATGGCCTTCACTTCAGGCTCAAACTTGTTGAAGAGATCATCTACTCCCACAACTTTGAATTGTTTGTAACCAAGCCAAACTGTAATCCAAGCTGAAAACTAAATCTGTACATGCTGAAAAGATGCTCGAAATACCGAGCTTATTCACACACACACACTTACCTACCCTATACTACTAAGAAGTTGCCGAATCAAAGGAAAAAAAAATGCCAGTGAAGCCAGTCAAGTAGCTGTTGAAATAAAAGGACTGCTTGATTATTCACCAATAAAATCGAGGCTGGAAAATATAATGGAAACTGACAATGGATCTGTTTCTCATAGTGAAAACATGGTTGAAAACTCGGACCGAAAAAACTCTCCATATAGTCCGCTACATGATCAATAAAGATATGATATTTTTTATGAATATTTCCAAAATATTGAGCAAAGCAATCCTCATAGCTGAAAACTTCACACTTATTTTCCATGTCATCATATGTTTTCAATTGTGTGTCGTCAGATCTATTTTTTAGAACAAAAAATTTCTCGATCTTGATGTCAAAAGACAATACCTCCTCTGCTTGTTTTGGCCGGAAAATACTTTCAAAAGACTGCATATGATCTTGAAAATTATAAGACTGAATTTGAGCTTCAACATCTTCAATATATTTTTCAAGCTCACTAGCCAATTCATCTAAAAATATGATCTTATTTTTAGGCTTTCCTTTATATGACTTTAAACAAAAAGACAGTGATGAAGAAAAGTTCTCACCAACTTCTACATCAGAGCACATATCGTTCCATCCTGTGAACTCCTGAATTGAAAGGGAGCCTAACACAAACTCTGTCTTCTATATCCATGTTTCCAAGAAAATAAGCCAGAAAGATGGAAATGATTTAACAGATCTAGCAGGTAACCTTTCCACCCAACTTTTTCAGTCTCCTTGAAATGACTCATATAAAATCCTAATGAATGCAACTTCTTGTTTGACTCCAAGGAGCTCACTAAAGTCATGAAAATTTTATACATGCTCTAAATTCAAGCTTAAATATTCTCCATCAAATTTAGGGCCAATTCTTAAAAGATATGCATCCCTGGGCAAAAGATTTGGAAATCCATAAAATTTTGAAAATTCCACACATGCATACATTGAAGAAATTGTAGCTGCATCTAAGTCTCTCATTTTCCTAGTAGTGTTACCATGAAGCTATGAATTTCTGAATTCTTCAATAATGGATTCGCCAAGGTAGAAGTACATCCTTGAAATGTGTGATCTCCTACTGCCCTCAAGAGTTCAACTGATTTAAAAAGAAACACCCAGGATAATACAAATTTCAAAATGTCGGCAGATGCACCAAAATGTTATCACCAGGCTGGAACAAGTTGGGCTGTGTTAGCCCCCAACCAAGCATAACTATATACCCAAATTTTAACTGGAAGTTAGCCCTTCCAGTTTGAGAGGGCCGTCTCAAGGAAACAATGGAATATTCAAGATAAAATTAAAATTTGTTGAGATTGCAACAAGATGATGAGCTTAGTGGAAAGGAGTCGCCTTCACTAAGTGGGCCCGCAGGCTATTTTTGGCGCAAATTCTATATTTAGACATATGGATCATGGTCTATGAGTTGCAGGATGCTATTTGTGGATGGTTGGTCAAGTTGGAAAAAATAGATGGACTTCTATTTTTAGACATATTGGGCGGAATCTATTTTTAGATTTCTAGTCTAAAAATAGATATGTCAAATATTATTAGCTCTTAATAATATTTGGACTATAAACATTATCTTATTCTCTTGGAGCACTTCAGTTAAGTGCACAGATGTGGCACAGGAGCCGACAGAAGGAATTACGCTATTCCTGAGGGTTAAGTGGAGCTATTGCATGGATACTTCAGTTAGAACTCATGTGACAGAGTTTGGTGGAGTTGATTGAGGAAGTTAGTGGAGTTGTATTCAGTTTAACTAATCTAAACATAGTTGAGCTATTTGTATTCAATTTAACTAATTGATACAATTAGTGAGAGTGGTGTGAATTAATTATTAATTAATTCACTAATTATAAACTCATTAATCAACTAAATAATGCATAAGTTAACTTCAGTGCATGGACAGTTTCAGTGGAGACCAGTGCAGAGATAGGTGAAAGAGTAGGTTAACTATCATTTGTGACTATACTGTTGCTATTTGCAACACACAGATAGGTGGAGAAGCCCATGAGGATTGCGCAGTACAAGCCAGGTGGTTTATCTATTTAATGAAGCCATCCCATAGCATTGAAAATGCAATAGAGGCTGGCTATCAAGTGGAAAAAGATTGGAGCATGTGTTTTTCTAGATCTAGCTTGATAGTGTGTAGCAATTTGAGGTAGTGCTGAGAGCTTGTGAGGAGCTTTGTACTATGATTGTTACATGATCTCCATGACATATAATATACAGATAGTTGAGGTTTTCATCTTTAAGCTTTCCCATTAAATACTGTGTTCATATGTGTGATTGTTTGTGGTTTTAATGTGTGCATGCAATTGATTTTATTTCAGCAATTAATGATCAATGGTAGAAGATATTCTGTATTATGCATGAAGCTAAAATAGTGTGTGATCAGGAGAATCTCGGTGAATAATATATCAGTTATTCAAATTTCTACAAAATCACAGATGGCTAAGTCTAATTATACTTCATGTGATTTTTTTCAAGTGGAAGAGTGTAATGAAAACTACCATTGGGCATGGATTCAGCTACAGAAATTCACTTACACACAAACTATATGCATGGAAGTTGAGGAAAATTGGCTTAAACATAAATTAACTCTTACAACAAAAACACAAAAATTGAAGGAAGTTGGAGCATTTAATTATGAATTACAAGTAATCATATTTCCATGAAGCTGATAACAATATAAAAAATAAGGAAAAAACACATAAGCCAAAGAGAATCTCAGGTTGTAAAACAGTCTGCTGCAAAATGTCTATTAGCTCATAAAGAAAATTTACATAAGTAGTTATCTCATAACATTCAACCACCCTAAAAGTGAAAATGTTCCACGTCTATAGAGTGAGGCCTCCTTTAGAATCCTCTGCTACCTCGGCTAGACTCGATGCTTCATCTTGGAGAGAAAATTCTAATTGAATTACAACTCATGGAGACTTTCTAGGGATATTTTCTGTTTTGCAGAGTTTGTACACAAAAATGAGTCTATCACCATTTAAGAACTTTAAAAAACTTTTGTAATGAACCTTATCGAATATAACTAACTTCTGATGTTCTAGATGGTTTATGGGCTGGCTTCCATGTGGGGATTGACTTGTTGACCTGTTGAGCTGGACCTCCACCAAGTCGAATTTCAAATTTCTGCACAAATCTGGGTAGTAAAAATTCTGTAAAATAGGCCTCAAAGATAAGTGCGCGTTTTCCAAAATATGATGGATGTGAAAAAACTGAGAGAGGCTTTTGTATATAAGCTCGTGATAAATAAAAACCTCTTTTATATTTTCAAAATTCCTTTCCAATTTGTCAGAAAGTGAGCTTGAAGTTGACTACTAAAACTTTCATTTCCAGAATTTCCGTAGGAAAAATTTAGTAGCAAATGCCAAAAACACTCTCTTGCAAGTTCTGATTCTTCTAATTGTTCCAAGGTATTCTAATATTTATAAGCTATAAAAATACTTTGAGAACTCCCTTATCTAAAAATTTCACTTACATTTTTATCAATGATATGCTACAACAGTTTCATAGCAAAAATTGGCAGCAAGTTTGGTAGCAAATTACAAAAAACGCCCCTCTACTACTTTTTTTATTTCTTTGCAAGTTTTGAGGTCTTCAATTATGTATTTAAGCTAAACTCATGCCATTAGAACTCATCAAGCTGAGATTTTCACTTGTATTCTCCTCCATGATAAGTTTCAGGAACTTTCATAGCAAATACTCTGTTTTTATAACTGAAGTTGCTGTGAAAGTGTGCTGAACTGAAAAATTGTTAATCATGACCAAATGAGCCTAAGGCACATGGAAATGGATTTTAACCTTGATTATTAACCCCACATAAACTCAAAATGACCCTAAAAACTAACTATATGACCCAAAATACTTTTGTACATGTGATTTTATTTTGAGAAAATTCAAAACCCTAATTATTTTAACCAATTGACTGAACGACTAATTCTAAGTGTTATCTTGGATGACAACCGATTTAAAGGAATAACATGAAGGGACCTATAATGGGTGTGCTTTAGGGAAGAATGCGAAAATTTCATTTGCAAGAAGTGACACTAGATCTGAGGAAGTTTTAGATCTCATACACTTGGATGTATGTGGTCTTACGTCATTAAAATCTGTGGGTGGATATCAATATTATGTGACCTTCATTGATGATTTATCAAGGAATACTTAGTTATACCTCCTCAAGAACAAAGAAGAGGTATTCAAGAAGTTTTAATAATGAAATGGAGAATTTGACAAAATAAAAATAAAGACTTTAATGTTCGATAATGGTGGATAATATACCTCCAAGGAACTAATAGCATTCTGCAAGGAAGTAGAGATTAAGAGAGAGCTTATTGTGGAAGGAAGAAGAAAACAATTGAAGAATGTGTCGGGGCCATGCTACATGATCAAGATCTCCCTCAATTCCTATGGGGAAAGGCACATGTGACAATTTTTTACTTGCAGAACCTAAGTCCTCATAAGATTCTAAACAACATGACCCCAGAAGAAAAATTTATAGGAAAGAAGCCAAGTGTGGATCATCTTCATATATTTGGGTGTCTTGTGTATATACATATATCTAAGGACAAAAGGAAGAAGTTGGATACTACCAGCATGAAGGGAATATTTTTTGGGTACAGTGCTTCATCAAAAGATTACAAAATCTATATTAAGGAGGATAATTAGATAAGAATAAGGGATGTCATATTTGATGTAAGTATAGCTTACAAGAAATCTAAGGATCTTCCAGTCGACTTTGATGAAGAGATACCTATATTTTAGGATATCTCAAGAAACAATGATGGTCAAGATCCAACATCAACTCAATAAGATGTTGAAGGTCCTAGTGAACCTATGCAACAAGTAATTATTCCTCAAAATCGAAAGAGGCATGCATGGTTGAGAACTAATCTACAAGAAGTAGAAGGACACAAAAAAAATGGTACCTTTAGGGAAATCAAAAGACTGAAAAGGTATTCCGGGTATGATGCATTTATGAAAAAGCTTATTGAAGCTAAACCTTCCTCCTATTAAGATGCAACTAAACATCAAGAGTGGAGGAATGCAATACAAGAAGCATATCGGTCAATTATGAAGAATTATGTTTGGGAAATCATTCCTAGGCCAAGTTACAAATCAATAGTCCTTTAAAATGGATATATACGATAAATCATGTTGCGGGTGGGAAAATTGATAAATAAAAAGCAAGGTTTGTAGAAAGAGGCTTCTCACAGAAAGAAGGTATTGATTATGAAGAAACCTTTTCTCCTATAGCTAGATATACACCAATAAGATCACTTGTTTCTTTAGATGCTACTATGGGATGGAACATTCATCAAATGGATGTTAAGACCACTTTTTTGAATGGGACTATTGATGAATATGTTTTCATTGAGTAGCCTCAAGGATTTGAAATAAATAACAGGGAGACTTACGTTTGCAGATTGAAGAAATCTCTATATGTCTTAAACCAAACACCTAGAGCTTGGTCTGTAAGAATGGATGCATACTTAGTGAGAATTGGTTTTACCAAGAGTTATGCATATCCTAACCTATACATCAAGGTGGTCCAGGGTGAACCGGTCATGATACTCTTCTATGTGGATGATATACTTGTTACAAGTGTAGAGCATCAAATTCAAAAGTAGTTAGCAACTGAGTTTGATATGAAGGATTTTGGGATTATGCATTACTACTTGGGACTAGAAGTTTGGCAAAATCCATGTGAAATATATCTTGGTTAAGGTAAATATGTGATCAAGATTCTTCATAAGTTTTTCATGATGTCATGTAAGCCTATGATGACTCCTATGATTACCAATCTAAATAAGTTGAGGATTTCAAATTCTAGTTTGGTGGATCCTACTTGTTACAGACAATTGATTGGGTCCTTGATGTATATGATAAACAAAAGAACTAAAATTTGTTTTGCAGTTTCCTCAGTTAGCTTATGATGGAGCCAAATCATGATTATTGGATAACATCCAAGCATATCTTAAGAAATTTGCATGGAACCATACATCATTGCCTTCGGTATAATGGTAATGAGATCCAACTCATGGGATATACAGATTCTGATTGGGGTGGCAGTGAGACAAATGGAAGAAGCGCAATAGGTGGATGATTCATCTTAGGATCTTCCATGGTCTCATGGATGAGCAGAAAGCAGTATATTGTTGATTTGAGTAGTGCAGAAGTAGAGTATGTTATTGCAAGTGAAGATCGTCAAGAATTTGTTTGGATCAGGAAGTTATTATCATATTTTTTTGAAGGACTGCTTAGCCCTACACGTATACATTGTGACAATGAAATTTGTATAAGATTTACGGAGGACACGATGTTTAATTCTAGGAAGAAGCATATGAATAATAAGTACCACTACATCATAAGCGTAGTATGAGATGGGGTCGTGGAGCTGCATTATATACCTATAGATGAAAAGGTAGCATATATTCTAACTAAGGCATTACCAAGTAAGAAGGTTGAGTATTTGAGAGATAATCTTGGTTTGGTAGACATCTCTTCCACAATTGAGAGGGAGTGA
The DNA here is from genome assembly GCA_034641835.2 of Pinus albicaulis. Classification (NCBI taxonomy): domain Eukaryota; kingdom Viridiplantae; phylum Streptophyta; class Pinopsida; order Pinales; family Pinaceae; genus Pinus; species Pinus albicaulis. The sequence goes on along the minus strand of CM076578.1, from coordinate 615,499,642 downwards.
TATTGGATAATTATTATCTTTATGTGTCATGCACTAGACTAGGACAAACAACTGTAAGTCTTAGTGAAGGCGATAAGGAAAGATTGGAGTCTAGAGGATTCGATAAGAATATGAGATTGGAACTTCTTATGGATTAGAGATTCTGGGAAAGAACTTGTAGACCGATACTCTTTGAGGAAGAGATAAGGAATCCAAAACAATATTAGTCGAAGAGGACCAATATTGTTTGAGGATTCACGATTAGAAATCCAAGATACTAATAGTCATAAAAGGACCTACCCAGTGAACATCCAAATGGGGTATGTGCCTTAGAGGTAGTGTGGAAACTCATGTAAAGTCTCCCAACATAATTCTCTCAAATAAGGATGATCTTGTCTAGTTAAGGCCTCCAAGGGAAATGTTGGTTATGATGTATATACTTAACAAATATGACTTATCAATATGAATCTTCTTATCAGAATGCTTCAAGATTGAGATTCCTTGTACCATGTGATGGGATTATAAATACCTCCCTAGTTAAGAGGGAGTGTTAGAAATTGTAATCAGGTTCAATATTCATATTGACCTACTTGTAAACATGACATTTTATACTTTTTATAAAGAAAGAAAAAGAAAGAAAAATTTATTTTATTTTATGTAAAGCATGGGTTTTATGCTCACGTTTAGGTCAAAATCATGTTCTTCGTGCTTCTAGGACAAAAAATAAATTATGTCATGCATTATAGTCCCATTTGGACTCATTATAATAAATAAAAATATTTATTTAAGTCAAGAAAAAGGCATTTATTCCTCCAAGACAAAGCCAACCCCAGTCAAGGTGAAGTTGGCCTAAAGGAGGGAAGTTTGAACCCTTAAGAAGGTTATAAATAAGAAGGAGTTTCACTCATTTCTGACACACATCCAAGACAAGTTTGATATATAATAATGAACGAAGAGAAAGAGTTGGAAGGAGGAAGGAAGGAAGAAGAAGTCAAAGTTTCTTGGTTTCTCTCTTTTTCTGTCCACACTTATGAAGTTGATAGGGTTTATGTGAAGCTTCCAGTTGCACGAGGCCAAAATTGTAGGGCGTAAAATCTGTTGAGAAGTTGCAAGGCCAAAATTCTAAAGTGAAGTTGTAGTAGGTCAAAGTTTGGAAGTTGACTTGAAGAAGATATTTTTGGGGAGAAGACCTGGTGTTTAAGAGGATTTTGGAATTTGGTCTTTGGGTCTTGGAAGTCTCTTTGTGAACAAATTCTATAAGAAGAGAATATTTTTTCTGGGTTTTCCCCTTGGAGGGGTTTTGCCCTGGCTTGGAGCCTATATCTTGTGTACTTTGTCTTGTTGTGATATTCATTGTTTTTGGTATTTGCTCGATGAACATATTAATAAAGTAATAAAAGGCCAACACACATCACAAGTAATTATCGAGTTAAGGAAAATCTCTATAATATACAAGTCTCCCGATTTTCCAACAACAAGAGGCTCTACACTCAATTAAGTTTGAAAAAGCAAGCCATGGTGATTAAATTTGATATTTACAAAGCCCATGACTAGGTGAATTGGTTGTATATCCAACTTATCCTTATCCAATACTAGGAGTTGTTTTCTCATTGTAAATTAGATCGTGTGCTACCTTGATTATATATCTCTCTCAATTATAATAAAGGATTTGGTTGAAATTGTTCCATCCCTTATAGAAACCTTAGACAAGGGTGCCCTTTTATCCCTCTATTGTTATTCATTGTAGCTAAAGGTATGAGTAGAATAGTCTCTAATTACTAAAGGAGTGGATTTTTAAAAGGAATTAATATAGGAAGTGTTGAAATTATACAAACAATGTGTATACCAATTGATTCAATCCGATCATGCAATGTACTAAAGCAAGGTACTGAATCCTTCTCCAATTAATTGCGGAAAATAAAAACGATTGCCAATCACAACAAGTAAAAGAAAGAATAAAATCAAACCACAACACAAATATTTTCCTGGGGAAAGCTTACTGCTTAAAACCCCTCTATCTTCTATTGTATATTCACCAAGGAATCATGCAACAATTACAATGCACTCTTCTCACAAGAGTCTGTTGCACTCTCACAACTGTCTCACACTGATCCGAACAAAATTGACCAACACTTAGCCAATTTTCAACCTCTAGTCAGCATGCCTTGCTTTCACAATTCATGTGGAACGAAATCCCTATTCTTTAGTAATTTCAACCTTCCAAAATTGTGCAATGCTCATGGGAAATCCTATGGGAGTATTACTGCATGTGGGCAGTTTTTTAATAATAGAATTGATAGTTAAATTCCCTTTAACCTTTGTCTCAACTACATTTTCATCAGAACTAAAATGCATGCAGATTTTAATAGTAAATCATCAGTTACTTAACAGATCAGTGCATGTGAATTAAATCTGATTTAATTCACTTAACCTCCCACTAGTGCAAAAATCAGTTACAACTAGTTAAACTAACTTTAAATCAATTAATTGAGTTAACCGATTTCTCATGCATTAAACTAATGCACTAACTGCAACTTGGACTAAAAAACAAATAGAATCACTCTGCATGCCTCACCAACCACCCTCAACTCTAATTCCACGAGCTAACTGAGTTTATCACACTCAATTAACTATTACAAGTGATTATGAGATAAGATTACAATTTTTTGTCTAATTTAATTAAGGGAAAATTGAATTAGACACACATTTCTTGTTGAATTTTCAACACTCCCTCTCAATAAGAAAGGGATTATCAGCTACCTCGATCTTGCCTTTATGGTATTCAAATTTTCTCTTAGCGAGCGCCTTCGTCAGAATATCTGCGTCCTGATCCTCTGTGGGAATGTATTGAAGTAACATAATGCATCTCTGAACACAATCTTTGATATGGTGGTACTAGATGTTAATATTCTTGGACCTATCATGGAATACTGGATTAAATGAGAGTTTTATGCAACTTTGATTATCACAATGTATCACCTTCAGATCCATTTGATGACCAAACAAATCAACAAGAATCTTTCTCATCCAGATGGCCTTAGATGCAACCTGACTGGCTGCCATGTACTCTGCCTCGGCTAAACTGAGTGCCACAGATCTCTACTTCTTGCTGTACCAAGAAACTGTTGTTGATCCTATGTTGAATATCCCTCTTGATGTGCTCTTTCTGTTTGATGGTCTGCCTGCCCAATTGCATCAGTGAAGCCTTGAAGCTTCACTCCCTCTGTCTTTCTGTACCATAATTCATACTTTTTAGTGCCCCTGAGATATCTCAAGACATGCTTCCACGCCTTCCAAAAGAGCTTGGTCATCTTAACCATAGATTGAATCAACTGGTTAACTGCGTAGAAAATGTGTGGTCGTGTGTTCACCAAGTACATGAGTGAACCCACAAATTGCATGTAAACAATAGCATCCACTACCTCACCTGAAGTAACATCCTCCTTCCTATAGTTTCCTGCAAGAGGAGTCTCTATGGGAGTCTCTATGGGTTTACAACTCTCCATGTGAAACTTTCTTAGAATCTCTTTGGCGTACTTGCCTTGAGAAACAAATAGCTTCCCATCATGCTGACATATCTCCAAACCAAGGAAATAGTGAAGGAGTCCCACGTCCTTCATCTCAAACTCTCTTTCAAGATCCTCTTTGCAAGAAGTTATGAGCTGCTCATCACCTGCCAAATAAGATCATCAACATAAAGTAAAATAATCAAAAGCTTACCATCAAACACAATCTGGTATAGGTTTGCATCTTCTTCACCTTCGTGAAGCCCAATCCAGTGAAATAGTTGTCACTCTTGGTGTACCAAAGCACGAGGTGCTTGCTTTAGCCCATATTGTGCTCTCTTGAGTCTGCACACGTGCGACTCACAATCAAAGGTCTCAAAACCTTATGGCTACTCTATGTACACTTATTCCTTAATAACTCCATTGAGAAATGTAGTATTCACATCCATCTGATGTATCTTCCACCCCATCTGCGCTGAGAGATCAAGGGTAGATCTAATCGATGAGTACCTCGCAACCGGTGCAAAAGTATCCTCATAGTCAATCCATTCAACTTGTGAGAATCTCTGGGCTACAAATCTAGCCTTGTACTTCTCCACACTCCCATCAGTTGTCTGCTTCACCTTATATATCCATCTAGATCCAGCCACTGATTTCCCGACTGGTCTTGGGACAACTTCCCATACACTGTTCCTGACGATGGAGTCATACTACTCAACCATGGTATCAACCTGAGTTGGTTTTTGCACTGCTTCCTCAAAGGAGGATGGTTCTGTCACAATACACTTTCTCATAAGAGCCAAGTATCCAGTAAACCTGTCTGGAGATTGTCTTTGTTTGTGCAGTGATGTAGGTGCTCCTACATGTTCTGCCACATCAAGTCTCATTCTGTCAGCTTTTGTGGTGCGCCTTCTACCATGTCTGATGGATGGTTCTGCATGAGTGTTTTCTTCCACTCCATGATCCTCCACATGTGGCTACTCCACATCTTGAGGTTCATCCTTTGGAACCAATAGTTCCTCATCTGCATGTAAATCAAGCTCCCTCTCGAAGGACAATCACATGGCTTTCTCCTCATCAAATTTTATATCCTGTCTCACAACAATCATCCTGTTGTTTGGAAAATACACCCGATAGTTGTGGGGACTGTCATTGTACCCCAAAAATATCCCAATATTAATTGTTGGTTCTAGCTTCTTTCTATAGAATATTTGGTCACATGGAAATAGATAGATGAGCCAAAATTTTAAAATATGAAACATCAGGTTTCTTACTATAAAAAGCCTCCTTTGGTGTACTCATGCCAAGTATACAATGAGGACTACGGTTCTGCACAAATAATGTTGTGTTGCATGCCTCTTCCCACAGATGCAATGGTAGGCCCTGATCATGCAACATCGCTCGTTCCACACCCATAATTTTTCTGTTCTTTTCTTTGTGCAACCCCATTCTGTTGTGAGTTATGAGGTGCAATCAACTCTCTCTGAATTCCTTCTTTGCTACAGAAGTTCTTGAATTCATTGGAGATGCACTCATCACCATTGTCCCTCCTCAGAGCCTTGACATGTTTCCTCATGTCTTTAATGGTGCTTTTAACTCACAAAATTTTGAGAACATCTGATCTTTCTTCTACATGAAGTAGATCCAACACTTTCAAGAAAAATCATCAACAAAAAACACATAATACCCGTGCTTTGATGTAGAAGCTATAGAGAATGGTCCACACACATCCGAGTGAACACTCTCAAGGATTTCCGCTGCTAGGTTCTCCTTCTCCTGAAAATTGGGCTTTGCATACTTCCCCATGGTACATCCCTTGCATGCGTGTATTTGCACAAGAGTACCCTTTGGAAGCCCCATCGAAATCTGTTGCATGACCTTCAAAGCACCGTGGTGTAGATGGCCCAATCTCCTATGCCATAACTCATCCTCATCCCAGCTCACTACTTTTTCTTCTTTACCTATTAATGCTGTGCAACAATCTACATCATCCCAATCTTCTTGAATTTTCCCTTGGCTTTGTGACGAAGGAATGATTTCCCTTCATTGAAAACCACATCATATCCTCTATCCTCCAACATAGCAAGTGAAAACAAATTCTTTTTCAAGCCTGGTACATGCATTACATTTTTTAATAATAAGGGTTTACCTGACTGTCTCTAGAAAGTAACTGTACCAATCCCGATAGTGTTATACCTCCCGTCATCACCCATTTCGATATGCATCTGGAGATCCTTCTCTTCCAAGCTACTAAAAATTTCTTTGTCTCCCATCACGTGGAAAGATGCACCACTATCGAAGTACCACACTGATCCCATCACACTAGACACCATGCATGCGATGAGCGAGAAGTCCAACTCAAATGGCGAGGCCAAAGCCTTACCTGCTGCAGATCCTGAAACCTTCTTGTTTTTGTTCTTCTTCTATGGACAATTAGTGGCATAATGTCCATGCTCGTGACAATGAAAACATTTCACTTTGGACATGTCATGCTTCTTGCCTTCTTTGTGAATCTCATATCTAGAATAGGATTTATTTCCCTTCCCCTTATTTGCCTTACCAGCCAAGGCACAATTTTCCTCATCATCTGTCTTGGATGAGGATCCATCCTTGGTATTCTACCATAATTCTTCTTTTACCAAATCCGACCAAAGTCGCTCCTAATATGGTAACTTCTCCCTCCCATTGACATAGTCCTGATAACTATGCCAATTCTTGGGAAGGCCTAGAAGAGCTAAGCTCACCAAGTCATCATCCGCTACAGTAATTCCGACACTCCCAAGCTTGTCTCAAAATTGGATGAACTTGGTTAAATATTTTGGAATAGTGTCATCTTTCTCCATTTTGATTTTCCTGAGCTTTTCCTTCAGTGCCAATATTATGTGGTCACTGCTACTCTGAAACAGATCTGTCAAAGCCTTCCACATTGCATATGGAGTCACTTTTCCATGGAGACTCGAGACAATGTGGTCTCGAACTCCCTCTAATAAGATCCTCCTCGCCTTTTCAACCTTCTTTTGCCAAGCATCAAGAAAAGTGACATCTACAGCTGTGGGTTTGGGAATATCATTATCAATGAATTATTCCAACCCATTGTGCTCCAGAACTACCTCCATTCTGTCTTTCCATGAAATATAATTAGAACTTCCCTCGAGTGCATATTCCAATCTTAAGCCATTGATATCCATCTTGATCTGCATATCGCACCAAAGAATATTTTTCAAATTCGAATTTTATTCAACACAAACTCAATTTCTTCTCCACTATAGTGATTTCATGTGCTCTGATACCATGTAGAAATTATACAAACGACGTGTATACCAATGGATTCAATCCATTCATGCAATGTACTAAAGAAGGATATTGAATCCTTCTATAATTAGTTGCGGAAAATAAACACGATCACTAATCACAACAAGTAAAAGAAAGAAGAAAATCAAACCACAACACATATAGTTTCCCAGGGAAAGCTTGCTTCTCAAAACTCGTCTATATTCTATTGTATATTCACCAAGGAATCATGAAACAATTACAATGTACTCATCTCACAAGAGTTTGCTGCACTCCCACAACTGTCTCACACTGATCCAGACAAAATTGACCAACACTTAGCCAATTTTCAGCCTCTTCTCAGACTTCCTTTCTTGCATAATTCATGTGGAATGAAATCCCTATTCTTTAGGAATTTAAACCTTCTAAAACTGCACAATTCTCATGGGCGATCCTATGGGTGTATTACTGCATGTGGGCAGTTTTCTAATAATACAACTGATAGTTAACTTCCCTTTAACATTTGTCTCAAGTGGGTTTTCATCAGAACTGACATGCATGCAACTATTAATAGTAAATCATCAGTTAATTGACATATCACTGCATGTGAATTAAATCTGATTTAATTCACTGGACCTCTCACTAGTGCAACAATCAGTTACAACTAGTTAAACTGATTTTAACTGAATTAATTGACCTAACTGATTTCTCATGCATTAAACTAATGCACTAACTGCAACTTGGACTAAAAAACAAATAGAATCACTTTGCATGCCTCACCAACCACCCTCAACTCGAATTCCATGAGCTAACTGAGTTTATTACATTTATTTAACTATTAAAAGTGATTATGAGATAAGATTACAATTCATTGTCCAATTTAATTAAGGGAAAATTAAATTAGACACACTTTTCTTGTTGACTTTTCAATAGGAAGGACATTTTCCCAAACTCTCTTACTCTTTGTAAATGATATACTTTTTTTTAGCAATGGCACTTCAAGTGAAGATCTTAGATAAAAAAAAATCTTCTCCTTATACTATTCAACCACAAGCATGGAAATTGATGATTTGAAATTATCACTATATTTCAATAGAACAAGTCAAGGGCGAGTAGGTATCATCACTAAAATTTTTTTCTTTCAAATGAATTGATTTTTGTAAAAGTTTTGCATACCTAGGTTTCATGTTGGAACCAAATGACTATGGCATTTGACACTAGATATGGCTATATCAAAAATTGAGAAAAAGATCACTATCTAGAGTGATAGATGGTTTTTTATGGGGTATAATTTGACCCTTGTGTTAGGGCCTAAATCTACCTCAGGCTGAGAAAGGCAGAGTCTAGGGTAACATCAAACCACGCTTAACCTGGTAGCTAGCTGTTGAGCCCCAAAGATGTCTTTTCCCTTCACCAAATTTCACTTCATTTCCTTTGTCCCTTATCAATTACAGGCTTAAATGGTCAATAGGATTGATTAAAGTCACTTTAGGAATGTATACAATGACTGAATTGCTATATTTTCATGGTTTTTTTGTTGTATTAATTTTTGACTAGACTCAGCTACAAAATGCAGCCATTCTGTAGCCAGTCGCCTATTCCGCAGCTATCTTCATGTTCTCACAGGTTACAGGTGTCACTTCAAGGAAAAACGCATATGGTTGAATTCCACAACACTCCCACATCATTTATTTCTCTCTACGAGTTCTGAGCAAGAAGCTACAGGTGGTTATGCACGTGGAAGAGATCAAAGACAAGAAGCAGATTCCTACTAGGACAGGGACTCTACAGATGTAACAAAGTACGAGGCTTCCATAAGAGTTCTAATTTGATTTTGATTGAAAAAGACACTTGTTCCTATTTCTTCTCAAGGGTAGTTATGTATTTATTTTATAAGAATGACTTGGAAGACCGAGAGACAACTAGCTAGATTGATGTTTTGTTGCTAGATCTCAAAAGACCGTAATACTCTGTTTTTGAAATACTTTTCCTTTAATGAAAGAAGTACCGCTTTATTGCAAGATCTGAGGCAATCTTGAGGAGATTTGTATGCTAATCCGGTGGTAGGGGGCCCCTACTGCCCGAGAAGCTCTGTGCACATTGTTTAGATAAGTAACTTTAGCCTTGTTGCACTCCTAGCTTAAGCAATTTTCTGAACTTTGTGTTTTATACTCACTTGCATTGGATGCTACAGTCAGTATTATTCTTACGAATTGTTCCAAAATATCACTAACATTGAATGAGATATAACTGTAGTATTCTAGGAATTAGTTTCATTTTTCTGAACTTTACGTTTTTGTGCTCAATTACATCAATTGTTACAGCGAGTCTTGTTCTTACGAATTATTCCAAAATATCACTAACACTGAATGAGACTTAGCTGTGGTGTTTTAGAGCTTAGTTGCATTTTTTGAACTTTATGTTTTTATGCTCATTTATATCACATGTTACAGCCAGTCTTGTTCTATGAATTGTTCCAAAATACCACTAACACCGAATGAGACAGAGCTGTAGTATTTCAGTGATTAGTTGCATTTAGTTTAGTTGTAAAACTCTGGAGGTTAATGGCACTCTAGTTCAATTCTGTTCACTGTATTTCAAGTTTGAATGATTGCATTCTAGTTCAGTTTTATCCATTGTATTTTTAGTTTTATTAGTCAGTTGTATTCTAGTTGTTAAGTTAGACTTGATGGCCTTCATTATTTACAAAACCACTCCTATTCTTAATTTCTAGTAATACATCATCATCATAGGAACAAGAATTGGTAATGTCATTTTGAAGTCTTGACTGTTCTGCAACTTCTCATAATTTCACAAACTGCCTCTTTTCCAAATCTATTCCAAAAGATTTTTAATTCTTGAATGAGGTTTAACAGTGATATTTTGAGTTGTGGAATGGATTAATTTCAGTGTCATAGGTTAATTTAGAGTAAAATTCTTCACTAGGTTGCAGACTATCTTTTTCCAAATGTGTTCCAACAAATTTCTAGCCATGGACAAGATTTTCTCTGTGATATTGTAGATTGTTGTTTACTTAGAAGAACCTCATTACATTAAACTTATCCTTTTCTCAAATTATTCCAACATATTTCTAATGAATGAATTGGACTGAGTTCATGTTATGAGTTATTGAGTTCATGCTATGAGTTATTTTTCTTGTTAAAGTATTGCATTTTCTGTTCTTAAGTGCCATACATAGTTTAGAATTGGTTTTTCTTTGTTTTAGTGTGACCAACAACTTCTCTTTACCAACACTTAGTTATTTTCCTCTTAGAATAAAAACACAAAATCAAAAACATTGGAAAAACACTAAATACAATGTAGTGAGAAATAGATACCTAGGCACATATAGTGCACTTCACTTCAATAGTTTACTAGCCCTGGTTGACAATTTATGACATCAATTTAGGAACACTAAGTGGAGCAGACATTTTGGCGTCGTTTCCGGGGAAGTGTAACTAGGTAGCCTTGTTTCTTACCTCCCAAAAAAATGACATGAGTAGAGAAAGAGACTCAATGGGTAGATTCATAAGAAGCAGAAGCTTGATTCCTAGAACACCACTTGTTTCACCAAGATGAAGAGCCAGCACACTTCCAACTCAAACCCGCATTCCATCCTTTACTGATCCTAGACTTCCAGAGAACTTAAGATCAGATATTCCATTAGAAAGACCTTCCACTTTATCCACTGAACCTGTCTTAGAAGAAGATCCCGAGACCCCTGCTGGGGACATAAACTTTTCAACTTCCACAGAAGAATCAACTATGGCAGAAGAAGGGGGAGGAGGAGTTTTTAATGGAGAACACACACTATTTGGAGGGGGTAGAGGTAGAGGTAGAGGAGAAGGAGGTGGAGGTGCAGAAGGAGAAGGAGGCAGAGGAAGAGGTAGAAGAGAAATGGGAAGCTCTTTTGGGTTTCCTATAGTAGATGAAGAAACCAATGCAACTATGAAAAACATTTCACCCTCTGTCATTCCAAACTTTTATGGACTCAAAACTGAAGACCCCGAAACCTTCCTATTTGAATTTGAAGTCCTATGTAGAACCTATGACTACTTACAAGATGCTCAAAAACTTAAACTATTCCCTTCAACATTGAAAGGAGCAGTATTAAAATGGTTTATGAGTTTGATCAACAGTTCTATTAGGACATGGGAAGACATGAAACAAGCATTTCTAGAGAGGTATTTGGATTACTGTATGCCAGTCAACCATAAGGAGGAAGTGTTTAAAATGTTACAAAAAGAGGATGAAAATTTGGAAGATTTGTTGGAGAGGTTTAACTATAACATCAAGAGGGAAAAAATGGAAAACTTAGATCAAGACACTTTGAAAGCTCTCTTATTGAAGAAAATTAGGGATGAATGGTTAAATATCCTTAACATGATGGGAAAAGGGGATATATCTCAACTCACATTACCTAAAATAGCTGAATTATGTATCAACCTTTCAAGAGGGAAATCTAAAACTGTAAAAGGACCAAGAGACCCCGCTCTTGCAAGGGCAAGTAAATCTGCTTCTGGGACAGTAAGTAGGGCAGAAATAGGACATATGCTTGATGAATTCAAATCTGATATTTTGGGGAGTCTTAGTGAACAAATAGACACCCTTAAGTTACAAAACAAGAAGAAAACTAAATCTGATGCCTTAGCAATCTTTTGTCCCAAATGTAGAAAGAAACATGCCTTGAGAGAGTGCCCTTTGGATGAAAAAGTAGTAGAGACCTGTGTAATTTGTTCAGAAAAACATGAGACCAAGAGTTATCCTTCACTTCCTGGTCTTAAAGTTGTCTTTCAAGAAGAAACCTCTACAAATTCCACAGAATCTCTCAATTTTGTCTCTAGAAGGCCGTGGCAAGGACCTAAAACACAAGGATTCCATGATCAGATATATAATCAACCCCCACCAAATTGGAATTCTTGGCAGCAACCTTGGCCCCAATTCAAAAATCAATCTCAAACTTGGGCGCAAGGAGCACAAAATACCTATGGAAGATACTCTCAGTACTATGAATATCCACCATATCCACATTTCCCTCCTCAATAGAATTTTCAACAAAATCCTCAAAATCCACCACTTCCATTACCATTTCCTCAGTAAAAAAATCAGTTGCCTGCCCAACCCATACCAAACCCCAACAATAAAAATCCTCAGAATACATACATGATAAAAGGCCAACAATTTCCAACTTATTTGATTACTCCTTTAGACCTTAGTGATGTTCAACTTAGGTCTAGAAGAATACTTGAAAAGAAGAAACCTTCTGTAATCATACAAGAGAAAAACAACTCCGAGGAAGATTCTCTACTGGTGAATAAAAGTCTTGAAGAGAACACACCTTTCCAAGACCTAAACATTGAAAAATCAAAACAAAAAGAACCAATAATTTCAACTCCTATATTAGAACAACCATCAACATCCACTTCTACACCTCCCTTTCCAGAAAGATTACAAATTGATAGAGGTGTAGAAAAACAAATTATGGTGCCTAATTATGATTTCCTAGATGAGCTGAGAAATGTTTGTATTAAGATTCCATTATTGCAAGCTATCAAGGAAATTCCAATCTTAGCAAAGACAATAAAGGAGTTGAGCATGAAGAAAACAAGAAAAAGAATAAGGGAGACAAAGAAAATTCAACTGGCATGAAAAATAGCAGATATCATGATGGGTAAGATTGCTATTCCAAACTATCTAGACCTAGGAAATCTAGTTTTTAAAATACACATCAATGGAACTAAGATCCAAAACACACTTATTGATTTAGGAGCAACAATCAATATCATGAGTAGACACATCATGGATAAACTAAAACTTCATAATCTTCTTTTTACACC